>JUFY01023374.1:12622-38598 GCA_001855655.1 Leptopilina clavipes | reverse complement strand
TTTTTTTTAACGAGACAAAAAAATGTTTCTTTTTATTTGTCAATTAAAAAAATCCGATCAGGTCGAAATAAAAAACAATTTTGGTTTGTTTTGTTGATAATTTCGATTTAAACAATAATTCCCGGATGTTTCTTATCTGTAACAAAGTAAATACATTTTTTTGATTTTTGTTTCAAAAGAAAAAATTCTGTTTGAATTTACTGTAAACTGTGAAAATTGATAAAATTTCTTTTAAAATATATAAAATTCTAGAATTCTACATATTCTGAAAATATAATAGTTTAAAATTAAAATGATAAATTATTAATAATTTTTATAAACACTACAATCTACTCACTACTAATAACAGAGGTCATTGGTAACTGTCTTGTTTTTGGAGGCACTTGCGGTGGATTTTTACGTCGTCTCGGTGATTTATCGTCACTATTTAATTGTTGTACCTAAAAATTTTTTTACCATCGTTAATAAATTATATATATATATTAACTATAAACAGGTGTAAAAATAATTAAAAATAGAGAATTCAAATATTTTTCTTCTTTTTTTCAAATTAAAATAAAAAAATACCACATACCTGATAATCGATGGCGTTAAATTGCCATTTCCAGGTGTGATTATAAAGAAAAGGCCGATGATCGAATCTATTATCGTCGGGACTGTAAGTTTCCGCGTGGCATGACGGTGTTAAAACTGTCATTTTGTGACGATTAATTGCGTAACATCGATAGAAATGTTTCACTTTATCGGCAATCTGAAAGAAGGGAGAAAATCAGTTCAAAAATTGAAAATCTGTCGCTATGTGATAAAAATAGTTTTTTTCCCCCCCATGTAATTATCACCTCCTTTGGTGGGCAATTATCCCAAGTATGGACCAATTTACAAAACATGGAAAATGGACCAGCGCAATTTTGCTTTCTGAGTCTACCGAAAATTCCCAGTTCAACGTAAGTCATTCCCATGTCAATTTCATCTAATTGAGCATAATGACCGTCTTGTAATGGTTCCAATTCGGCCGTTGGTTGCGCATCAAGAATTCCAGTTAGACTTTTTATTCCATGCTTCTTTCTGCAAAGAATATAAATAATATAAATAGACGTAAAAAAATGAAACTTCAAATTAAAAAAGAAAGAAGAGTTATCGAAATATTTTCAATGAGATGAATTATTTAATTTCGATACGCAAATTGTACCCGAAAAATTGGAGAAACTTCTTTAAATCATTTTTTGCAATTCCACCAATGGGATTAATGTCAGCGCTGCTGCAATCGTATTTTGTGAAATAACCCCTCAATGCTTCGTCCACGTTACTTGATCCTAAAACAAGAAGACCTCCTGGTCTGCCACGAACCCAGAGCATCAATTGCGCGAATAGGTAAGCAATCACCATTCGCAGTCGTGCCTAGAAAAAAAAGGAAATTGATAAATAATTCTTGTTTTTACGATTCGTTGGGAATAATTTTAAAACCTGAATATTTTGTAGAGCTAAATTCTCCCTTGGTGATCCGCCCTGGACCTTAAATCGTGGAGTGAGATTCGTAATTTGCTGAAATATTCCCAAAATCGCGGAAATGGCGACGTCAATGACAATCGAATGATGATAGGAACCAATTTCACTGGCGAGCTCAGAGGCCCTTGTTTTTGTTTCCGTGGATGAATTTTCAGTGCCCATGTAACAAGTAACTAGGAGAGTATTGCAAAGTTGCTTCGCGTCCTGTGGAACGTATTCAAAGTCGCCGACAATTTTTCTGATATCCGACAGAACCTGGGCGTCTTAAAAAATGAAAATTACATTTTATAAATTTTATAGAGAGAATTATTGCCAATATACATGGATTTAAAAAACAATTAAGTACCTCCTTTTTTAACGGCATTCACGACTAAGTCACACATTGAGTAAACTAAACAGGCGGTCGACGAGGAATCGACGCCTCCACTCAATGGGAGGAAAAATCCTCCTTGACAGGATCGTCTAGAAGAAAGAATATTTTTAAAAAGTTAATTTCGATTTTCCCAGTAAAAGTTGTTTGTTTGCTAAAAATACCTGAGATAATCCCACAACCAACAAGCGGGAGCAAGAGAAATTTCTTCCTCTGGCGTATGATATTTGACCTTATCGAAACGTTCCTCATCCTCTTCGGCTAAACAATTTGTGTCTAATGGCTGATCCGGTGGATCAGAAAGAAGACTCTCGGACGTAAGGGCAAAATCAATTTTCACCCGTGGATAGGGATTTGCTCTCGCGGCACAATGAGACCTAGATCGAATATTGTTCCTGTAACTCCTGAAAATTTTTAACATTTTATCAAAATGTACTCAAAAGAATTTTTTTAATTAAAAAAAAAAAAAACATCAAGTACCGTATATCTTCTAAATCAATTGTCGCGACAATCACTTCGACCTCCTCCAATGTAAATTCCTTTCCACGGTTGAGAATTTGTCCATTCAATGTTATACTTGAGCCGCCATTAAAATAAATTCGACCCCCGTCGCAACCCCGCAAATTGCTAAACATATAACAACCACCTGATTTAAATGTCGCCGATTTTACCAAATCAACAGTAACATAGGCTTTACGAAGCTCAAAATATGAACCACTTCCTGAAAAAATATGAATCAATTTAAAATTTTTTTTTTAATTTCTCTAAAATTTTTTAATTTTCTAAATAGAATTCAAAAAAAAATACTTTTCTAATTTTTAAATAAAAATTTCTCATTATTGGACTTAATGAATTTCATACCGTTTGCGATAATTTCAACACCGTCCATCGACATTGGAATATGATTACTCGAAGGATTCCAAAGTTCCTCACAAATTTCAAAACCTACACACGTGTCCCTAGTGGAAATTACTGCATCACCAAATGGTACTACACTTTGTCCGGTAATTTGTGAGATCATTCTTGGCAGAAAATAATCCTCAACTGTACGCTCCTAAGAAGTAAAAATTTATCGCCAACCAAAAAAAGGAAATACAAATTAAAATAAAATTCGAAAATATATAGAATCTTTTCAATCTAAATTTAATTAATTTTAGAAAATTCAAAATTAATTTTTTGAAAATCTATTTTTGAATTACAAAACAAAACAAATATAGAAATATCACCTTTGTCCAAGGGGAAAACCATCGAGTCTCACGATAATTTCCATCTTCGCAAAGAATCATTTTCGGTCTAATTAGTAATATTCGTTTATTTAAAAATGCAACTCGGCAATTGTAGGTGACATTTTTGTGCATAACGGGCATTCCAACGTCTACTAAAATATCTGTACAGATGGGAGAATTTAAAAAGGTCGCCATCACTTCCCAACTATGGAGCAAAGTGTCCGATTCATAAAAATGATCCTCACAACTGTATCCACTGAGGAAAAAAAAGTATATACTATAATTGCAATGTATAATTTAAACTCGAAACGAACTCCAATGTCTAATTGTTCGAAAAGTTTTGATCTATTTCCAAAATTCGAATTTTTTTTGACATATTTGAAAATAAGGGAAAAATTTGTTTTATTTACCAATTGGTAAAATTTGTCTTTTCAATTTTTCAAAACACAACCTTCAAAAAAATAAAAAGAAAAAACCTGTGGACGAAATTTATTTGTACATTAGTCAAAAATAAAATTGAAACGAATAATAAATTTTGTTTGTAAATGAAATAATTTTAAATTAAGACAAAATTAAAAATTTCTTACCAAATCTCAAGCTCTGGACCACTTCTGTAGGTAGCACCAGCTTCCTTTGCACTTTGGATACTTTGTAAAATTCTTCGGGAATTCCCTTCAAAATCCATGGCCCACTGATTTAATGTACAAACGGCAACTGTCGCAGTTCTGCCCATTTTGTTTTCTTTTCTTAATCCCTCTTTGGTTGAAAAATTATTATTCCTACTATGTTTAGTTAATGCCAATTATTATCAAACGCAATTTCTGAAAAATTAAAAAGAAACGTGTTATCAGCGTGAAGTAATGTTTAAAAATAGAGGATTTCTTACACAAAATTCATATTCTACGAAATTTGTTGATTGATCAATATTTCCTCAGCGGCCAAGGCAACTATTCGAACTTATTTAATTGACTTCAGCAGGAAATAGTGGAATCAACATGTAGAGAAATTTTCTGTCGTAAATTCATTGAAAATATATTTCTCATTGATATTTACATTAAGAAAATGTTAATCTCAATATAAAAAATTAATTAAACACTTTTACTGTCTACGTCAGTTTCCTAAAAAAATTTTTTTACCCCCCCCCCGATTGTAAAATAAAAAATTTTTAAATCTAATCCGGGGTAAAATTTTGAGAAAAAGATCAAAATGCACGAAAATCTCGAAACAAAAACTAAGTGAACAATAATTTTCCCTGTTATTTGTTTATTTTCAGTATTTAGAAAATTTCGATATAAAATATCTGTAACTGAAATATCGATAAATAATGAGCAACCAAAAGTCTCCGCCCCCATCTTTCGTTGTCAGGCAAACGCCAGGCACACGATTTAACGAACGAATCCAGTCGGGGAGTCAAGAAAAGTCTTCAAAATCCCTCGGTGTCTCATTTTAAACTAAAACTGCGAATAATTTAGCAAACCCTCAATTAGAATTACTTAGCGGAAAAATATTTAATTATAAACAATGATATAACGTGAAAAATAAAAAAAACAGAAACCAAGAAAAAGTAAAATTAAAATGTAATTTTTAAAAATTGAAGCTTAATAAAAACTAAATAAATGCAAAATTAAAAATATATAAAAAAAATTTTTTAAATAATTTAAGATATACAATATAAATTTAAAAAAACCAATTCAAAGAATAAATAAATTATGAATTACAAAATAAAATGTAAATAAATAGTAATAAATTTTAAAAAAGCTCAATCAACAGAACCAAAATTTTTACAAATTTCAAAAAGTGAAAAAAAAGACAAAATAGTAGAAAAAATAGAAACTTCGTGATTTGAATAACTAAAACCTTAAAATAGTGGAATATCGAGAAAATTTACAATTTTTTAGAATAATTGTCGATTTTTTAAAATTGAAAGAAAATAGGGAAATAAATTACTGAAAAAGGTACCAGTTGGAGAAAGTACGATGCAGACAAGGTTGTCCCAATTGTTTGGCATTCTAGCGACGAAAAATGGATTTTGTCACGAGCAGCAGAGTCCGAGAATTGCAAGCTGCCCTATTTCCTATTCAACCAATATCCGGTGAGACAACTATATTAATACAATTTGACAAATTTTCCCCTTAATTTTTGGTTTGAAAAACATTTGAAACATTTAATCTATATTTTACAAAGTTAAAACAAAATTTTATTATTAGAATATTTTGTTTACTTGTGTAAATTTTTCGGCAAATGAACAAATTTTTAAAGAATTTTTTTTTTAGAAATTGAAGAAAACTTTTGATTTAAATTGATTTTTCGTAATTTAATTTTCAAAAATTAAAAAATCAAGTAAAAAATTTTATTACTCGATTAATTCAGTTTGACAAATTAGCTCGGCCGTTGTACTCAACGACCTAAAACTATCGATTAATCGTCACGTGTCTTATTCTTTCCAAAACTTTAGTTTTGAACATTTTCCCTGCAAAAGTTTCGAACAACTTCATCGTCACGATTTTAATAAGCAATTAGAATATTGTTCATTTTTTTGTTTTATATGAAAACTACGTCTTTTCATTTGTCTACGCTTTTAGTTACATTTTTCAACTTGAGATATTCCACTTTTCAAAAATCTTTTTTAAATTATTAAAACAAATAAAAAATGTTAATTTTTTTTATTACATTTTTATATGAAATTTAAATTTAATAATAATTATTTAATTATGTTTTCAAATTTATTTAATTAATTATTTTGAACAAAATCTTTTAAGTTTAAAACACAAACAATATTGTAGAAATGCTGAGCATATTTTTCAGAATTATCTAACAATGAAACGAAGAATCTCAAGCTAAAAACTCCAGAGTTTTGCCAGGATGAATCTGAACAGTCTCCGAGACTTGGTGAATATAAAAGAAAAAAAATGTCACTAATTTGTCGCCTCCAGATGAATAGCTTCGTAATTTAATTTGAAATCAATTTTTTATTTAAAAAATTACGCGCAAATTAATGTATAAAAAAAATTTCGTAACATTTTGCGAAGCTAATCAAGTGGAAAATCTCGAGGAAACTTGTGGAATTTGAAATTAAAGTATAAAATGTTTCAAGTTTACATTAATTTCATTTGATAATAATTCAAGTCACTTTTTTAAATCTACATTTCTTTGATTTATTTAATTAAATTTATATTTAATTAAAAAAAGAAATTAATACTTTAATAACATTATTAAATATAACAGTGATTGGAAATTTTTTTCTAAACTAACAAAATTTTTTATTGTATTAATAACTTCATAAAATATTATCATTAATCAAGAGATCATTAGGATATTTAAAAAAAGAAGAGTTTGTATAAATTTAAAAAATGGAAAAACTAATTAGAATTATTCTTAAACGAACGATACGATTAAAATTTCAAATCCTATTTTCAAGTGTTCCATATTCTTTCGTTTTTTAATCAATGAAAGCTTTCAACTTCCACGAGACCTGAATGAAAATTCACCTTGAGTCACAATCGATTAGTGCACTCGCCAAGCTCATTGTTCTCTAGGGACTAGAAATATATTTTCATTTAGTATTGTCATCGCTATTCGTAAACATCATTCGTATATTGCAAAAAAATTCGAAACGAGAATGAAATCTTCAAATAAATTTCGAAAAATTGGAAATTTCATTTTAAAAATCATCAAATTCAAAAGTTTCTTTCGTCTTCTTGTGAAAGAAAATTTTTGTCATTGACCTGCTTTTCATCTACAAAATTAACCTCCCATTAAAACGACAATATGGGACAATCGAGTATTTATTAAACATAAAATATTATATTTTATTCAATTAATAAAAAATTCATTCACCCAGCACTCGACATTCATAGATATTAATCAATTCACAGGAATTAATAAGCACTGTTGGTTAATTAATTCACTTAATTAATTAAATTGACCAACTATTAACTAACAATCATAATGGTAATAAAAATATTATTAATCTTTTAATTAGTTAATTAGGAATTAGCACTCAAAGCTGAAAAATAGGATTCACCGCATAGCAGTAATATCCATTTGAATCATTAAGAATATTTTATTTTCTTACAATGTTAACGTAGAAATTATTTTTAGGAATTAAAATAAATAGTAAAAGAAGAACTTGTTTGATTTTAGGCAGTATTTTGACGAATCAATGTCTGCAAAATCAATTTGGAAATTATCGAAGGGACATCGATTCGGTGCTTTCGTTAACACCAGGAATCGTGAGATTTCGCGAGACGAAAGAAACATTTCAATCAATTATCGATACGAGTCTTATCAATGTCGACGGTATCAGTCAGGAGGCACGATGGCCCACAGAATGCCAGGTCACGAGTCGTATTATCAATTTAATTAAACAATTCCCAGTTATTAACAGAATCAAAGATTAAATAATAACGAATAATAATTAACACGAATAAAAACTTCCCTTGTCCCTGGTTTACCTAAGCTGACTATCTTTCCGCTTAAAAACTCAATTTTTGAAAAGTATTAAAAAAAAAATTCTTCTACAGGTGATTCCAGAACGAGTACGTCACATAGAATACACACCGGCAACCCCAGAGCCTTATTACGTACCTTCAGGGAAAGAACCGAAACCAAAATTGGTAGGAGAAGAAAGTGGAACAGTCATTTTTCGATATTCTCCCACAAGTGCCACAAATTACGTAAGTGAATAAATAAAAATTTTTTAAAATAAATTTCCATTTAAAACGAAAAAAATTAATAATGAACAATAGTTTAGTAGATCATGTTTCGGGGGTAGCGCAGTTCTCTCTCATACTTCGGACTCGATTTTAAATTCTCCGGGACTAGATGAGAAAGAAACTATCACAACAGATTTGAATTTTGAGTCAAGATTCGAGTCGGGAAATTTGGCAAAAGTTATTAAAATTACTGACACATACTATCAATTGCATTTAAGGAGAGATCTTTACACCCAACGACATATGCAATGGTTTTATTTTCGGATTTCGAACACCAAAAGTGGAACAATGTACAGGTAAACCGGAAAAGTATATCACAAATTAGAAAGAATTGTTAAGTATATAAAATTTAGAATCTCGTTGAAAATGAATTTAAAAATAATGTTTTAAAAAATTTCCGATTTTTTCTTTAACAGACTGTCGATTGTAAATTTTTGTAAAGAGGCTAGTCTTTATAATGAGGGTCTTAAACCTTTGATATATTCCACAAAGGATGCAAATTTGCATTCCATTGGATGGAAAAGATGTGGGGATAATATTACGTATTATAAAAATGATTCGTCGTAAGTAAATGCACTTTTTTCAACGACAGATAATTAAATTATTCACGAATTATTAAGTAAATAAATTTCATATTTTAGGGACGAGGAAAAAGATCGACATACACTTACTTTCAATATTTACTTTCCCCACGACAAAGATACTGTATATTTAGCACATTGTTACCCTTATACTTATACCGATTTACAGGTATGTTTATTAATTTAATTAAAAGGAGCAGTTGTCTAATTATTTTTTAATAAAATAAATCATTTTTAGGAGTACTTATCGGGAATTGCTTCAAATCCTGCAAAAACTAGGTACACAAAACTACGTCTCTTGTGTCGAACTCTGGCAGGAAATGGAGTTTATTACCTGACAATTACCGCTCCTGCATTTAATGAGGAATCAAAAAAGAAAAAGGGTGTCGTTATTACCGCCCGTGTTCATCCCGGAGAAACCCCCTCGAGCTGGATGATGAAAGGAATCATTGACTTCTTAACTGGCGACTCAATGCAAGCCAAGGTCTTTATTTTCAAACTTCTTTTGTTCGAAAATTGAAATTTTTGATAATTCCAGATTTTCACGTTGAAAATTGTTTTCTTATTTGCTAAATGTCTTTTCAAGTTTTAAATAAATACCTTTTTAAAAAAATTAAAAAAAATTCCCCCCAGTACAATATATTCTTATTTTTAGAAAAAAAAACGATTAATTACAGGAACTGCGAGAGAGATTTATTTTTAAATTGGTTCCAATGTTGAATCCTGATGGAGTGATTGTCGGCAACAATAGATGCTCATTATCGGGAAAGGATTTAAATCGCCAATATCGAACAGTAATGCGCGAAAGTTATCCATCAGTATGGCACACAAAATTAATGATTCGTCGATTAATGGAGGAATGTGGAATAGCAATGTACTGTGATCTCCATTCACATTCACGAAAACACAATATTTTCATTTACGGCTGCGAAAGTAAACGAGCTGGATGTTATGGGAAATTAACCGAGCAAGTGTTTCCTTTGATGTTACATAAAAATGCCGCAGACAAGGTATGAAAGCAAATTTTTTTCTTTTGAATTGATATAGAGAATTCAAATAATTTTTGAATTTTTAGTTTTCCTTCGAGAACTGCAAATTCCATATTGAGAAAGGAAAAGAGGGAACGGGTAGAGTTGTCGTTTGGTTAATGGGAATTCCAAACAGTTACACAATGGAAGCGTCAATGGGAGGTTCAGAAATTGGTTCACGAGCTGGAACACATTTTTCATCCCAAGACTACGAACATATTGGAAAAGCTTTTTGTGAGACTCTTCTCGATTTTTCCGATGAAGATCCAAGCAAGGTACCTTTTTGTTAATAAACACTTTTAAAAATAGGTTTAATTAAGTTTAATTTAATTAATCCAGGAGAAACTTCGGAACAAAATTATTGCTAGACTTCTGAAAGAAGGTTCCAGTGCTGATGAGCCGACTAATATTAATCTTACCGATTATTCCAGGTATAAGTTGATTATTTTTATTATAAGTTGATAGTTGATAGTTATAAGTTGATTATTTTTAAATTCATTAAAAAAAATTTTAATAAAAAGTTTAGAAAAAAAAATATTAAAAATTAACGATTTTTACAAAACAGCGCTGAGGGTGACACATCGGAAAGCTCGTCTGAGGAAATAATGGAGAAAATGGATTTGACTCAAATAGAAAGTGACGATAATTGCCAATTTTTATCAGTGCCACCTCCGTCACCACATGACGAAAGACTGAGATTTTCTCGCAGATTGAGGAAAACACGAAAAAATAATCAAGAAAATACCCGCATGCGAAAAAAGAATGCGGTACTAACTCTTCTTTTAAAAAGAAACAAACAAAAAAAGACCCCAAAACAAAATAATTTTTTCCCATAATTACCAATTTCTTCTCTTTTTGAATTTTCAGTTAAACAAAACTGCCATGGATTTGCCAACCACCGATCCCGGTAGTGATCTCTATGATCTCACGGATTCTGCGGACGAAAATTATCTTCACTCATTGAGAACTGAAAAAGAAAAAGGCAATTTATTTTCACTATTATTAATAAAAATAATATAGAAAAGTTCCCGAAAATATTTTTGTTTATTTTTTATATCAATATTGCAGAATTTTCAAAAAGTCTCAAGTGTCTTAAGAAGAAAAACAAATTTCTTGAACGTGAACCAATTGAATTATTATCTCTGCCAACAATAATTCGACAACGTAGTTTATCATTAGGTGAAGAACTCATGAACACATCGTTTTTTCATGAGAGACGATTTTTCGCACGTCAAACACTGTCACGGTGAATTTTTTTTTTTCATTTTTTGTAAAGAAAAATTTTTTAATTAGAATTTAAAAAAGTCTTTTTTTTGCAGTAATTTGAAAAATTTATCACCAATTTTACCAAGACGTCCTGACATGTCATTTAAGTTGACAACTCTAAGACAACAAATTTGGACTGGAGTTAATTTTGAAAATACAAATAACGACAGAAATGGAATGTCATTTCCCAGAAGTCCCCTCAGCTGGGGAATATCGAATATGGCTCGTGGATATCAAACCGATAGCGAAGCGTTACTCAAGTAATGGAAAAAATATTAATTTATAATTTTTTGTTTAAATTACATTAAATCAAATTTTAAGTCAATGAAAAATAAATTACTAAGAAAAAAATCTCGATCTTCAGATCTTGCTCAAAAAAACTCGAGGCTCTGAATTACATTCCAAAAACGGAGTCAAAAAAATTAAAGAAGAAGGCTGCCAAAAAATCAACTCAAATAATAAATATTCGAGTTGAAGATCCACCGGACGACGAAACACTATTGAAACCGTCAAAAAAACGGAGATCACGTTTAAAGAGACAAAATATTGTAAATTCAAATTCCCATTCAGAAATAATACCCAATGTCTCGAGATTTAGGGACGATCCCTTAAAATTGTTTGCCATGACAAAAAACCAAAAATCCCAACAATTAAAACTTAAGAGTGAGACGAGAAAGAAGCCACGAAAAAGTGGAATGAATGTAACAACAACAGGTGCAGTAATATTCAAGAGAAAAACCAAACCAATTGTTGATTCTTACGGGGATTCTTCGTCAAGCTCGGAGGACACTCCAGTTGTGAGAACGAAAATTTTAAAGAAAAAGAAAAATAGTACGGGAAAAAAACGTATTTCAAGTTCATTTGTTTCCGATACAAAGAGAAATTAATGCGTTCATTATTTTAAATCCTGCCCCGCTATTGACTGCCTGTGAAAAAATAGGATTTGACTGTAAATAATTATATCAAAATTGTATATATACAGTTATATTTTCCCAATATAGCTTCGAATAAAAAATATAGAATATGGCTTAAAATTTCCAATTTTTTTCTTTAAAGAACATAATTTTGAAAACACTATAGATCTAATCAAAATAGATTCTTAACCGGAAACGTAAACGAAAATGCAATCGTAAGAATGAGTAAGAGAAGGACAGTTATGTCTGTGCTTTTCTTACACATTCTTACGATTGCAATTTTTGCGTCTTAAGTCAATATTAGTTCACAAACTTCTCGACAGTGGCGGATGAATCAGATTTTTTTATTGAAAAAGTGTCTGCTATGAGTGTGAAACCACGTGAAATTTATAGGTTATGTTCACAGTTGTCACATTGTTGTTTGTTTTCACTGAATTTATTTCTTTCTTCAATTCTCCATAATTAAATAATGACAGTGTATTATATGAACACAATAATTTAACCAATAAAATATTCTCCTTTTCAGTTATAATTCTTAAATTCAATTAAAAATTAAAATAATACACAGAACTTATCCTCCAGTTTGAACATTTAGACAACTATCCACTTTGTTGTTAAAAATGTTCATAATAACAAATGAAACGAAATTCTTTCGAAGCATATAACCTAAAAATTGCAAATAATTCGATAATTACTTTGCCAATGGAAATATTTGCATTTGATAAAGAATCTAAATAGAAATGACATTGAAATCGATTAAAAAATGAATTAACTTACAATGAATTCACCTGTAAAGTGATGTAGTGATAATAAAAATACATACCTTTTTCAATCACACTTAAAAAAAATGTAGAGACCAATCACGTGAATCTTAAGTGACGATATTATTTACATTTAAAATTAGTTTAAATTTGACAGTTAGAGAATTTTTTATAACAAAAAATAAATGACAAATTAAAAGGAAAGAAATGAATATGACCTTCTCTTCTCGGTTCAAGAGCACAGACTGAACTGGACTGAATGTCTGAATCACCTGAACGGCCATATTGAATTCCCGGCCGGCCGCCGGCAAAAATTCTCCACTTCCGGTATTTAAATGCAAAAAAATTCACATCCACCGTGAGAAGTACACACAACAGAAGAAAATAAACTTGACCTTGTATTTTCTCTTGTATTATGCTTATCTCCTTAAAAGATCTATTATTAATTATTCAAAGAAGGGAAAGGTTTCTTTTTTTTATAAGTCAGGAGATGAAAATAATCTTTAATTCAAGTTATAAAATATAAATTTTATTTAAAAAAGTATTTTTTATAATCTTAAAAATTAAAATACTTAAAATTTGACAGTAGAAAAATTTCACTTAATTATTTAAGAGAAAGAAATTATCAAAAAAAAAAAAAAATCTTGATCAGTTCATTTAAAATTTTTTTCCATTTCAACATTCTAAAAATAAAGTTGCACATTCGCACATTCTATTGCAATGACAGTGGGAACATTTTTTACTGCATTCACTGCTATCGTTAATATCACTGAAATAAATAAATAAAATCTCAATAGTAGAATAACTTAAAAAAAAATTTTCTATTAAATTAAAATCAATTTATTAGTTATTTTTAATTATTAATTATTTAAGTTAATTTCTATAAATGTATTGAAAAAAATTAAATTAACTTATTGTTAGAAAATAATATTTTTTATACCTAATTTCAATTGATAATTCACAGTCTAAATGACATTTGCATAAAGAATCGCAAATTTCTGGTTTACAGTCGTCAATTTTCACATCGATCTTTATTACTAAATTCACTGTAATTTAACAAAATTAATTAAATTATTTACAATTAATTAAATTATTTAAAATTAATTAAATTATTTAAAATTAATTAAATTATTTATATAATTGATTGAAATAAAATTTATTTTCATTGAAACTATTTTACCTTCACAATCTTGCTCATCACTTTCGCAAGGATGTCTTTTTTGTCTCAATAAATCTAATGTACTCTGAAAAATAGTAAAATTATTTTCAACAATAATTATAATAAATTGATAATAATTATTACAATTTTTGTTTATTTTTAAAAGCCAACAGTATAGAATAAACGTTTTAAAGAAATTAATAAGAAAAATGGCAATTTTTGAACTTACATTTTTATACTGATCTTCTACAGGAACTCCTAGAGTATTTGAAAGAAATTGAAAAACAATTAACACGATTAATAGCATTATATTTCAGTGATATTCACTTATTCTGAATAAAATTGACTAAATAAAATATTTATGCTCTAAAATTCATTTTTTATGGTGCTTTTATACTTCTTAAATCGAAAATAATCTTAAAGAAAAACGTGATGTTTTGAAGAAATTACACAATCTTTATTTAAATTTTATCGAAAATATTCTTATATTTTTTTATCATAAAGTGAATTTATTTGCATGCGAAAAAAAGTAAAACAAAATATAATTTAACGATAATTGTATCAATTATACGCATTTATATTTATCACATGTTCATTTTAGTAACAATATTTTAAAATAATTTTTTCATAATACTGATAAATAAACTTTTACCACTGACACGTAATGATTGATAAACAAATAGCTTTACATTATTTTCTCCACTTTTTAAAAAAAATTTTTTACGAAATATCGCTTTTTAATTTGAGATTTCTTATTTACATTTTTTTTTAATATAAATTTTAAATTAAAGAAATAAATCAAACAATTGATATTTTTTATAAAAAAATAATAATTTTTGAATTTAATTATTATTTACTTCAAAAATATTTATTGTTTAAATGGAAAATTAATGGAAAAATGGAAAAAAATTTATATAAGTCGGTATTTAAAAAATATTTTCTTTCGTTTAATTGAGTTTATAAATAAATTACGACATGGGAATAATGCCAATTGCTTTGCCGTCTCCTTCATCGTGAAGCGTAAGGCCCATTTCTTTCAGGGCAGTACTATCCACGACACCAATTTTTGTACATTCCTGAATCACTTTTTGATTGGCTGCATTTTTGTTGCTTAAATTTTTTATTGTCAAAATCACCCACTGAATGATTACTAATTGGATAATTCAAGTCAAGGAAAGAGTTTATGAAAATATGTGAACGATGATTTTTAAAAATTATTTCTTATAACAAAATAATAAAATTTTCAAGGATACGAGGATTTCTTGCGTCTATATTGCAACAGTCTAAGAGTAAAGGAATCCCCTCCTCTTCTCTGACCTGAAAAGAAAATGATTTATTTCTTCATTTCGTGAGTGAAGGAATTTAAAAATTTCAAAAATATATCTCACAAAATTCTGATTATCCTCATTCTCGAAAACCAAGTTTCCAATTAATCGCACGAGTCCAGCTTTAAATCCATAAGCAGGATGTGCCTCAAAATCACGATGAATTTTATTTTCATTCTCTGAATTATTTGCATTTGGAGCGACATCACTCAATTTTTGCAGAGGCGTGAAATAATTGTTCGATTCCCTTCCGACCATGTGAATTGATTTGAGTAAATCTTTAAGTGAAAAAAAGTTTAAGGAAAAACATAACTAGCAACTATTTAAAAAAAACATAATTGAAAGTTAAAAATGAAACAGAAATACTAACAGAGACAATTTATCAAGAGACTTTTGTCCAGTCTTAACAAAATGGAAATTGAATCGTTTCTCGACGATAAAATTCCCAAAATATCGAGAATAATCATCACTTCCATTGGTTGCATTCCATCTAAATATGTATCGACAGTTTTGAGAATTAAATCACTTTTTCTCTTGAATTTCTCGACAATAAACTTTGTCATTTCACTATTAATACTTTGATACGTTTCATTCAATAAATTCTCGTGAATTAATTGCAGTACGTATAATTTATCATCAATTGATAAATTTTCATAAATATTCTCAAAATTTTTTCCATTCTCAATAAAAGAATTCATCATTTCCAATGCTGCATTAATTCCTAATTTTGAGGCGTGTATTAAATTTTTTATAAATAGAAAGTTTTCCCTTACATTGGAAATATAATAATTATCCTTATGCCCAATTGTATTAAAGACAAAACAACAAGCTGCCCTTGCAACTGGCATGTGCTCGTGACCAATGAGGAACCTTTAAAAAAAAATTAATTATACATTATGATTTGAGACTTTTTTTAAATTACTGATCTCAAGTTGTCTTAAAAACATGCAATTTTTTAAAGTGAGAGATGTGGACTTTTTGTAGAGGTTAATTCCCTTTTCTAAGAAAGAGCTCCTCTTTTTGTACTACACAGTAAATATAGTCCTCCCTGGACGACCTGTTTGTTAATAATTTCTTAGTGACAATCTTAAACGCCAAACCCTACGGATCTTTTCATACTTCTCCGATCCCAATAAAAAAAACATTCAGATTTCAGCACAGCTGTTTTAATATGTGTCAGACATGATAAATGTGTCTAGAGAGGAAACTCGCCAGAGAGCGTGTGCTGTATAAAGCAGCCTCCACAGTTCTTTGCTGCCAGGCAAACTTAAAGGCCAAAGCACAATAAATTCACGAAATTCGTTCGCGAACTTGAAGCATGAGATACAAAAGGACAGATTTATATTCGTATTCTTTTCTATCTCATGCTTTAGGTTCGCGAACGAGTTTCCCGAATTTATTCTCCATTGACCTTAAACTGTGCTTTCAAAAAAATACTTACAAAATCGCAGTCTGAAGTTCCTCACTGTCGAGATGTGACGGCGCTTTATCCAAATCGGGAGCATTTATATTTTTACACGCAAATGAGACAAAATTTGAAAGAAATTGCATACATTGCGTAAGAATTTCCAATTCTTCGTTTGATATATTTTCCCTTTTGTCGAATAATCCAAGAAGTGTATCGACTGCCCATTGACTAACGCCATCATACGGAAAATGTGTCTCGATTGGATAAGTTTTATCAATTTTCTCCACATTCACGTCATCATTGGATAATAATTCATAGAGTTCTGTCTGATATTTCGAAATTGTCGTATCTTTTAAATAATAGCGTTTGTATTTAAAATTTTCAACACAACAATTGACGAGACATTTCATAAGGAGAATTTGCGTTTTTCTTGGAATTTCAAGACATGAATTTGTCAGTATTTTTGACACTTTTCCCAGTAATTTTATGTCGCTAAGTTGTAAAAGTAAAAAACATTCAAGCAATTAATTATTTTAATAATTTATAATACAATATATGATAAATTTTTTCAATTAATTTTTCAGATGTTGGGAGATTGGACTTAGATTTGGGCAAAATACCAGTTTTGGGTAAGTAATAGAGGTAATTTTAATGCCAAAGTGTAATAAATTCGCGAAAGTCAGCGCTCGTAAATGTGGTCACTTTTGGAAGCAATTATAGACAGCAAAATTGTGACAAAATATTTTTTTTCTCATCCTTTATATTTACGTATCTGTTAAATAGCGGAGTCTTTGAAGGAAAAATTTAGTTAAATTCTCCCATCACCCTTAATAATTATTAATATTTTTAATAATAATTGTTTTCATAATTACATATTTACGTCCGAGTGAAAATATTTTGGCAGTAGAAATTCCGATATTGAGTCCCAATCGTTTGTTTTTTCACACAAACATAACCTCTGATATACGTCTCTCACTGAAAATGTCATTGTTATTGTGAATCTATATTTACATTTAGCAAAATATTAATACGAATACTCGTTACTTTTTTTGCTATGGTTTTTTATATAATTGTCCGTTGCTTTAAGAACAAAAATCAATCATTTAAATACATGTTGAGAAAATTTAACCTCTATTCTCTATTTAATAGAAAAACACTCAACGGTTGGTGACCCTGAAATTTCTCCTTATGTTGGTAACCACATGAAGTATGCGCATCATGAAACTGCTATTGTATTTAAATTCTTATTCGCGCGAAAAAAAGTATATATTTTATAAAATAATATACAGAATTAAGTTGCAGCAAATTATTAATATCAAATTTATCTTCCTAACGTATGTTTTTAATTTTAAAAAATTGTTTGTTTTATTAATGTGCATATCATTATGTATTGAGGAAAAGTTTTCAAATTTCGTCCCTATCCGTGGTTATTTATCTGTAGGCAACTTCACACTATGCGCAGGAATTGTCAATTTATTGATCTGTTACTGTTTTTAACTTAATTTTATATATATTTATTTGTTACAGAAAATTCGGTAGGTTTTCAATCAATTATTTTTAAAACAGTAATTATTAATTGATATCTTTTTAATTTTTTTTTTCATTTTCAAACTACTTCGAGAGGGAAATATATCGAAGTCATCGAAGTCTCCTCCTCGAAAATTTCGAGAAGACTAAGATCGATAGTAGTTTGCGTTTGTGCTTGTGGTGCAGGGTGACTAGCGTTTGTGACAAAAAGTCGGCTTTATTTCATTTAATAATTATTTAGCACTTTTAATTGTCAAGAACCGTCAGGGTGAGTTTTATTTCTTTCTTATTAAAAAGTATGTCTATTACATAAATCTGAATTTATTGCATAAGTTTTCTTTCTTCTTAAAAACAAATTTTCACTATTGCCTTGTCATTGTCAGTGAAAAATGTTTTTGTTTTATTTTATGTTTATTATTTTCTTTAAGTAAAATATTAAATTTACCATCATTTTCAAGTGAAGTCAATGAAAATTGACAAATTATGTAGTCAATTATTCTACAGAATAAATTTCTGTTTGTCTAAAGTCAAATCTGATGTTCCTAACCTATAAATGAAGAATGGAGCTAAGCGAATTTTCAGTTTTACCGTTTAAATTATTAATATTTTTCCGTGTTATTTACATTCTTATTTTCTATTGAATTTTCACAAATGAGTTGAATTAATGTAATAGTATTTTTCTAATTTTATGATTATTTTTTCATAAATATGGAAAAGAAATGTTTTGTTATGACTGAGAGAAAAATGTGAAAATTATTTTTCAAATATTTATATTTATGATAAAAATTTTTTCAGATGTTTTTGACCCGCTCGGAGTACGATCGTGGGGTGAATACATTTTCCCCGGAAGGACGACTATTCCAGGTGGAATATGCAATTGAAGCGATAAAACTTGGCTCAACGGCAATTGGAATATCAACGTCCGAGGGCGTAATATTGGCCGTTGAGAAGCGAACATCGTCAATTTTAATGGAGCCAACGACTGTTGAGAAAATTGTCGAGGTCGACAAGCATATTGGCTGTGCCGTGTCTGGATTAATGGCTGATTCTAGAACAATGATCGATCGTGCACGAGTTGAATGTCAAAATCATTGGTTTATTTACGATGAGAAAATGACTGTTGAATCGGCAGCGCAAGCAGTTTCAAATTTGGCGATTCAATTTGGCGACAGTGACGATGATGGCAGTGCAATGTCACGGCCATTTGGCGTTGCAATTCTTTTCGCTGGTATCGACGAGAAGGGACCGCAATTATTTCACATGGATCCATCCGGCACATTTGTGCAATTTGACGCAAAGGCAATTGGCTCAGGCAGCGAAGGCGCACAACAATCTTTACAAGAAGTTTATCACAAGGTTCGAAATTCACAAATACAGTAGAACCCTGTTAATACGATTCGGAAGGGAATTTTTAAACAAACCAAAAAAAACACGTCCTATGCGGAAAAACATTAAACAGGAAATTCAATACAGTTTTAATTGCTATGTTCAACATAAATAAGCCTATTATTTCAATTTTAATGGCAGGGAATTAATATTCACTTATTTAAAAAATTTTTCAATGAAAATAGAATAAATTTTTCTAAACTGTTTTAGAATTTAGAACTATTTTTATGAATTATAAATTATTTTTCAGTCAATGACTTTGAAGGAGGCGGCGAAAGCGGCTCTAACGATATTAAAACAAGTGATGGAGGAAAAATTGAATGACACAAATATCGAGGTGATGTCAATGACGCCGGAAAAATTGTTTCACATGTACTCGAGGGATGAATTGCAAGAGGTGATTAAAGACATTGCATAAATTATTTTAATACGCTAATTTTACAAGGAAAAAAATTGTGCGTCGAATAATTGTGAATTTTTTTTTCTCACCCTTTGTTTCTCACATGGGGTTCGTGGTTACTCGTTAACTATACAATTTATAATTCTTACAAATTAGGTTTTCCCAAAAAAAAAGAAACGAAGAAAAAATACAAAAAAAGGAAAAAGGAAACAATGAATTATCCTTGCCCCTTTTTATCTGCAATCCTCTACTCCAATTCCATTTATTCTTTATTGTCAAATATATTTTTTTTTTTCTCTTATTTTATAAAAGAGTAATTAAAATGAATTTTTTTAATGTTAATACAAGGGAGTTTTTGCAAGAATTAATCATATGGAATAATAAATAAAGATGAAAAAAACGATATACAAGATATAAAATAATCCGAGAGTGAAATAAGTCAACAGACTCGTAATTTTAAAGTCTTTATGAAATTGTTAACAATTTGTTTGATTGAGGAGCGTTTATTGGATGCAAAGTTATTCAGCCACCCGTCAATCAAATTCTGATTAGACGATTCCATTTCGAAATAATGAAATTCATTTTAATTTTATTTTCGAACAATTTGTTCTATTTTTAAAAATATTTCTGCATTTCAATATTTCTTTCTGAATTTTCAACAAAAATTAAAAAATTTTTTTTAGAAATTAGATTTAAATTTATTGATCAATTCGCTTATTTTCTTTTCCAAAAAATCATATTTTGCAAAAATATTTTTATCTGTAGTGAAATTAAATTGTTTTGAAAATAAAAGTTCGAAATAAAAGTCAGTAGAAGAAATATTTGGCAAATGTATGTGTCATATTTTTTTGAAATTAAGAAACTAATAACTGTTTTGCATTTTTTTTCGATCTAGATAATAGAATGTGTGTCAACGGTAAGAGAAGATGAAACGAGATCACGACAAAGTAGCTCCGCATCTGCCCAAAAACCTTCCACATCCATTGAAAATCATTGAAGATTTGTTTCGCAAAAAAATAAGGTTCCATTCATTTTTTTTTCTATTCACTAAATAATTTCATTTTTAATTTTACTTTTATTTCTTTCATGCAATTTTTTTTTTCATTTTCCCGATTATTTCACATCTTAATCCATAAATAGAGATTAGTTTCAATAAATCTCTGTTTTTGATAAATTTTTTATTGAATTATAATGATAAAAATTTTGAAAAAAAAATTTTCTTCATTGTCTTTTAGACAGAATTTTGAAAATTATTTTTTCCTGTACATTTAGGAGTCTTTCTAAACCAAATTGGAGAAAAAAACTAATTTTTTCTATAGCTAAGTGTCATTTGGACCTAGAGGGTTGAAACTTGGTACACATGTGTATTTTTAGAAAAAATATCACGAATTGAATTTCAATTATTTTTAATTGCTTTTTCGAGGGAAAAAATTGAACTGTGGACCCTTGAAGTCCAGATTTTTTTACCTAGAAGGCTGAAATTTGGTACATATTTGTATGTTTACGTGCAGAGAGAGAGAGATATATATCTTTTTTGTTTTTTTTTAATTCTGATAAAATGGAAGTAATACATCAAGATAAAAATACTTATTTAAAAAGTTATATAATTGTATTCAGTAACGGAATCAAAGGGTTACTCTCTCGGTGAGGATTCAAGCATTGAATTCGTAAACGCGGCCGGAGGTGACGGTTGGTTCGCTTTTCGATTAAATGCCGACGTCTCGACACCTATCCAAAATCAATAATTAATTTCGCTGGAAAAGCGCCCGGGACGAGAATGATGAAATGGCTGCGCCGCTGCGATGTGCCGATAAAACGTCTCCTTCCTTTTTTTTTTTATTTTCATTCTGCGCTTCAGAGCTGAGAGATTATTGGATATTATTCCATTTCAAGCGTTCAATCCCGCAACGATTCGCTCGCTCTGGATTCCCATGGGATAAACTCTCCTCTCCTCTCTCTCTCTCTCTCTCTCTCTCTCTCTCTCTCTCTCTCTCTCTCTTTGCACACTTTAAGCTCTCTGAATTTCGTTCCCGCCCAATTTATAGAACGGCTTACAAACATTTCATAGAAATCATTTTTACAATTCTTTTAAAATAATTTTGCTGAAAAAATTTTTGTCTATAATTATTTAATGAATAATTTATAATCTCAAAAAACAATTGGTATTTTTTGAAAATTTATTGCCATTTTCACATGGAAAAAGTTTTTCTTTTTCAAAATATTGCATTCATTGAATCTTAACTAGAAATATATAATATAATATAATATAATATAATATAATATAATATAATATAATATAATATAATATAATATAATATAATATAATATAAAAAATAATATAATATAATATAAAACCATAACTAAAATAATACGCTCTCGAAGTGCATTATTTTCAATTTCAAGTTGGCGGGAGCTAGAAGGACGAAAAGTTACGAAAAGGAAGTTAGTTTTCCGAAATTCAAAATGGCGGATACAATATGGCGGACTAATTTTTCAAAAAATAACTGAATTCATTAGAAAATTCTTACTCGGGGGTTTTTGGGGTCGCTGATTACGAATATGAAGTCAAATTTAAAAAATTCAAAATGGCGGATCCAATATGGCTGGAGAATTTTTTTAAAATACCTGGATTCTTTGGAAACTTGTTACTCGGGGGTTTTCGGGGTCGCTGATTACGAATATGAAGTCAAATTTTAAAAATTCAAAATGGCGGTTCCAATATGGCGGACTAATTTTTCAAAAAATACCTGGATTCTTTGGAAACTCGTTACTCGGGGGTTTTTGGGGTCGCTGATTACGAATATGAAGTCAGATTTAAAAAATTCAAAATGGTGGATTCAATATGGCAGACGAATTTTTAAAAAATGACTGGATTCTTTGGAAACTTGTTACTCGGGGGTTTTTGGGGTCGCTGATTACGAATATGAAGTCAGATTTAAAAAATTCAAAATGGTGGATCCAATACGGCAGACGAATTTTTAAAAAATGACTGAATTCGTAGAAAAATTGTTATATTTGGTTGTTTTTAAAGTCACTGATTACGAATTTTATGCTATTTTAATGAACTCTAAATTAAGAAGAGCGAAATTTTTGCTTTATTTTTTAATTTTTTTATCTACTTTCGAAAAAAGCAGAGTAAAGTAATTTTTTTGTGAAAAGCGAAGGGAACTCAAGGAACGATTGGGGGTGATGGAAAAGGGGGGGTTTTGCTGAAGGTGTTGTACAGCTGGAAGAAGGAGAGTCTGTAATTAACTGAACGATGAGAGGTGGGAATACTCCCGTTTGAGTCCCTGAGAATCCCCGGGGATCTGACCCGTCGTATCAGACGCCAACACTCGCTCCCTCAGCCACGTTCAAGTTTCGCTACGATAATTGCCTTCCCTTTGCTGTCGCGCCAATACTCACACAGCAATGACACTAAACCACTTTAGAAACTGAGTAAATTTCCCTTTTTCTATTTGTCATTCCTGTTTTTTATTTTATTTTTTTTAAATATTTATTTTTATTTCATTTCTTATTATTTAAACTTTTTTTGCCCCCCTAAATAGTTGTGTAAAAAAAAATTCTTCGCCATATTGGAATTTTTTGTAACGTCAATTAAGACTAATGAAACGATAATAAATATTCACGTAACAAGTTGCAGAATATTCCGGTTATCATTTTATTAATGAAGACGGATACTTTTGTGAAAGTATATAAAAATAAAATTACGACTATTCTGCAATTCGTGAATTATATGATTGAATATACAGATGTATGTATATAGAAGCTTATGTATATCAAATGTTCTTTTGACTTCTTTATTACAAGGATACATTTCCGGTTTTCTAGTCTAGACTATGTACTATGTAATAAGGAAGAGCGAACGTTCTCTTTATTATGCATTACGTTTTCTTATTTCCGCCAGGCAAAATAATTTTTCATTTTATGATTTTTTTCTATATATATAAGAAAAAGTGGGCCAAGAAAAGGCCTAAATTTGAAATATTTTTGATTTTTTTTTTTACTTTAAAATGCTAAACAATTTATTAAAATCGTTATTTAAAAAAATCAACTGGTTTAATATGGAAAAAATTTATTTAATTTTTAAACGATAGAAAGGATTTTTAAGGACAGGAAATTATTACAAAAATGGTTAAGATTTGTATCAAATTTTAACCCACTATATACGTCATCGTGGACTTGTTTTTAGAATCTTCTAGATAATTATAATTATATTTAAATTATTGGATCGAAAGTGTGTCATGTACTTTCATGCCATCGAGAACAACACTTACGGCAATAATGAGAGATTTATTTTGCAAATTTATGAATTTTATTGGGAAATTAAATCGTCAGGTGGTCTGTATCATAACCAGGTTATGTCTCGAGTTTGAAATGCGCACTTTTGTAACGGTACACGACATAAACGGTAGTATAATATCGGGAAAATATATAAAAATTGATAATTACCTCTCAATTTAACCTCATTTTCATTGTTCTCGTTCCACGTATTAAATTTATAGGTTATGTTTTGGTTTTTTATTACAAAAAAGGCTAAAAAAATTCTTTTCAGCCTTTCTTCGTATATATCCTTAGTAGTATACTATCGAAAAAATAGTAATTATTCTAGTATTGGAATAAAATTTGGGACTATTGGAGAATTTAATAAAAGTTCAGTTTATAGGTTATCTTTTTGCTCTCACTTGGAAATTTATTTTATCGATAAAATTTCAATTTCAAGATATAATTTAATTATTTTTGTCAATAATTGATCTGTTGAGTGGCATGGGTACATATAGTAAAATATTGAATAATAATTTTGTATTTTTTTTTTTTTTTTATTTATACTTGTTTCGGGAAAAAATGATCAAACTTGTGTAACTTCAACTTGAGGAAAGGATGACACATCGGTTACACAACGTCTTTCCGGATTTTATAGATGCATACATGTATTTATTATTATTTTTTTTTAATTAAAAATTACGTGAGGTTTACTTTTATGAAAGTTTCGCAAATTACTTTGCAATACCTAAGTGCGGAGAAAGGTGGTTTTTAAATAAAAATAATTCTTTGAAATAGAGGAAAAGAGTTTTCAATAAATACATAGTATGTAGGAAGTTAAATAATAATGAAATTTGTTTGAAGATAAATGAGAAATTAATTATTTAATTAATTAATTTAGTAAGTAATATATATATATAGGAATAAATAATTTGATAAAAATTGATAATATTTAATATTTGTCAAGTAATTTAGGAATTAATAATATAATTTATAAATTTTATTATTTTATTATTTTATGTAACTGATGCAAAAAAAAATAGGAAAACAGGAGAAAATTATTCAAGTAAATAATTTTTTTTTTTTTTTTTATTAAAAATATTGGGGAAAAAGTATTTTTTTCTTTTTTTACAATTTAAGAAAAATTTGACACGAAATGTAATTAATCATGTTTTTTTTCTTAGTTATAGAAATTTATAAACAACGAGTCGATTCCGTGGTCACGTGCACTTTATTCGCGTAATATTAAAATGAAATGAAATAAAATGAAAATGAATAGCACGACTTATACTCTAAAAGGCAAGTTGCTCGCGTGTACATAAAACTCCAGAGAAAGTAATACTTTCTTGAAAAGTCAGCTTGTATCAAACGTTTCTTAATTGCAACCTGCTACGATTAAGATTCACTCCAAACGAAAGTGTTTCCCCGGAAACACTGCGATTACCATCGATGGATGATCAATTTCTTTTTGAATCTATAATTTTTAAAATAGTTTTACTATTTTTACTGATAACATTATTATTATTAAAAAATTATTATTATTATTATTATTATTATTATTATTATTATTATTATTATTATTATTATCAGAAAAAACTGCACCTCTTTAAGTAGATTAGAAAAAAATTATTATTTTATATTTTATTTGATATAATTAAGCTTAATATTTGTATATAGGGCAAAAAAAACTCTCATATCCATGATAGTCACGGTCGTTAAGCGCCGTTAATTTCAAGTGCTAGGTATAAAGTCATGCGTTTGAAGTTCGATCCCCTTGGGCTTCAAATATTATTTTTTAACTCTGATGAGGTAAAATCGATTTAATTTAAATTTAATTTAATAAAAAAATGACTTCAAGTTAAATTGGAATTAAAATTGAAAGATAAAAAAAATATAGGCTTTTTATATTATTTTTTAATAATTATTATAAATTATAATTATATATTTTTCTTTTGGTAAATATTTTTATCAATTTACTTTTATATTACACAGTTAATATCATATTTAAATAATATGTAATTTGTTCAGCTCTTAAAAAGTAAACAGTTTATTTTAGTCTTGAAAAAGATAATAATATAAATTACTATATGAAGAAAAATGCAGTATTATTTAACATAATAATAAATGTTTAACAATAACAA
>JUFY01023374.1:0-12560 GCA_001855655.1 Leptopilina clavipes | reverse complement strand
TAATAATAATACTAGTAAAAATTATAATTAATAATAATTAATAATAATAATAATAATAATAATAATAATAATAATAATAATAATAATAATAATAATAAAAGCAAAATAATAATAATAATAAACTGAATAGACAAGTGAACATAATTTTTTATTTACTTTAGGTAGTTTAATTTAAATTTTCTTTTTGAAAATGTTTTAAAAAAATTTAATCTCAAATTTCTTTTCGAAAATGTTTTTAAAAAATTTAATTTAAAATCTTTTTTTGGAAAATAGTTTTCGTGAAAACAAATTCAACTTTTCATTATAATTATGTAATAAAAAAAATGTTTTTTCTTAAAATTAAGATACAAATGAAAAACACGTATTTTATTTTTATAAAAAATATATATTATTTTATTTTTCTTTACCTACATTACATATTTTTATAAAAGTGACATGTTTTTTATTTTATTTTTTTTTGTTTCTTTTGACCTGGCAGTTTTTTTTGTGCTTCCTAAGATGCAAATCATAAAAAAAAAATTACAAAATAAACTGCCAAAAATTAGAAAATTATTTAGCGAATTTCAACGATCGTAAACTTGAGATTGAATCATACCGTTATACATAAATATAGTTTGTCTTAAATTTCCTTTACCGAAAGCGAAGCAAAGAGAAATCGTCTAATGCGTATATTAATTTATAAATATAAATTGTGACAAATTTTCTCTAATAACAACGACGTTTTTCATCTATTTTTCTTTTTACATAAAATTACAATGCATCGGTTTAATTTACAATTACAATCGATAATTATTTCAAGACTGGAAAAATTTTTTGTACATTAGGAAAAAATCAAATATTGAAAGAAAATAACAATTTTTTAAATTAATTTTAAAAATTGTTTCTTTTTTTTGAAGGGGGGGGGGGGTCATTTAAAAAATTGTATAACAAGTCAAAAAAAGTCGTTTAAATAATTCAAGCGGATATTTTATCCCCTTTCGTCACTGAAAATAATTTACATCCGCTAATAGAAACACATATCACATGCGGTGTTTCATCTCACTTTCAGTATGAAATTTTTTTTATGGACAATGCAATTAAAATGGAAATTAAAATTTTTCTTTTAAAACATCTGATTGAATCATTGGTCATGTAACAATGAGTATTTGGCGCATGCGTCATCAACTGTCGGAACAAAAATGGTCGCCCGACTCCACTTGACAAATTTAACAGAGCTGTGCAATTTCAATTATCACTGAAAATTATTTTTCTCAACGAGAATCTCTTCGGGAAAATTGAATATTTTTAATACGGTATTTTATATTCCTGATATAGATTTCTATATTCTAGATTTCTATATTCTTGATAAAGAAAATTTACTATTTTTCTGAAAATTTTGGACACTTATAGAAATGAGCTTAAATTTTACCAATCTAGCACAACTCTTATAAATTAGATTACACACTTGGTTCTAAAAATTGAATTTCTAATATTGTCAACCGTAATGTGAGTATTCACCGTATCCGCTGCTGGGCTCAAATCCACCACCGTCACCATGTCCTCCATGTCCACCGTGTCCTTCTTGTCCACCGTGTTCATGATGAACGTGATATGGAACTGGAACCTTGACCGGATAGGGCACCGGTTTCTCAACAGGTACGTGCACCTCTTTCTCGACAATATAGGGCTTGTCAACAGGAACCTTAACTGGATATGGAACAGGTTTCTCAACCGGATACGGAACATGCTTGTAGACAGTGTAGGGTTTGGGAACTGGGACCTTGACATGAACCGGATAGGGTTTCTCAACAGGAACAGGATATGGTTTCTCCACTGGAACCTTGACCTCATAGGGCACTGGTTTTTCAACCGTTACCGGATAGGGCTTCTCGACAGTCACTGGATAGGGTTTCGGCACATGAACCGGATAGGGCTTGTCAACGGGAACCTTGACCTCGTAGGGCACGTGTTTCTCCACAGTGTAGGGCTGCGGTACGGGAATTTTGACCTTCACCGGATAGGGTACGTGTTTCTCGACGGTGTAGGGCTGGGGTACGGGCACCTTGACTGGAACTGGAACGTGTTTCTCGACGGTGTAGGGTTGGGGTACGAGGACTTTCACCTCGTAGGGCTTGTCGACGGGAACCTTGACCTCATAGGGCACTTTCTTCTCGACTGTGTAGGGCTGAGGCACGTGGACTGGAACCTTGACGAATACCTTGACTGGATAGGGCACATGTTTCTCGACGGTGTAGGGTTGAGGGACTTTGACCTTGACCTCGTAGGGTACATGTTTCTCGACAATGTAGGGCACGTGCTTGGTGACCTCATAGGGCACTGGGACTTTTTTCTCCACAGTGACGGTCTTCACGTGTTCGTGATGGTCATATGATGCGTGCGCATCGTCACCCCCACCACCACCGCCGCCGCCGAAATCACCGTACGAATGACTGAGGCCACGTTTCTCCGTTTTTCGTTCAATGCTCGATTCTGAGGATTTTTTATCCTCCGAGGAACTGACCAGACTGATCAGCGCCAGGAGGACGATATGAATCTGAAAATAATGAAGAAGGTAATTTAAACAAACATTACAATTTTTAATTCTTAATTACAGTAATCTTTGTTTTATGATAAATTATAATTTTTAATTTTTGTAGATTTATTTCTTATTTGTGAAAAAAGAATTATTTATTTTTGCCGTTAAGATAAGATGCCCAAATTACAGGCATTCCGCCCAAGGGGTGGGGATAGCGTTCTGTGATTGGCTTTTGCATGTCCTTGACGCTGCGCGCGCTGCGTTTTTCATTTAGGTAGTGATTGACGACGCTTGACTTTAAATTCTGATAATTGTTTTTCATTAAATTATTATTATTATTTTTATTATTTTACTTTACACTATTCTTATTTTCATTATTTGTCTAATTCATTAAATTTTTTATTACTATTATTAATGGTAACTTTATCATTTGTAATTTAAAACTAACAGAAGTTAAACTTAAAACCATAAACTAAGTTAAAAATAAGTTTAAAAAAATTGTACTTATAGTAAAGTATAATAATTTAATAATAATTTAATTTCTATTTAATATTACGGACGTGATTTATTAAGAAATCTTAAGTAATGACAGTAATTATTTTCGAAAAAAGAAAATTAAATATATGACGTAACGTGTGAATCAATTTATCACTCTCCTCTTATGTAAAATGAATTTTAATTACTCGCAATTGTAATTAAAGAGTTAAAATCAGGAAATGTTTAACACGGAAGTCTAATCTATATCTGATGCATTTGTTAAAATTGCAAGTATAGAATTGAATTTTTGATTGCTACAGTGTGCTCTTAATTTCTCTCAAATTAATTACTTAATTAACTAATTATTCTTTAATTATTAATTACTACTTAATTAATAAAAACTTAATCTCTAATTATAATTAACTAGTGATTATTATTTAATTATTAATAATTATTACTATCATTATTACTATTGTAATTATTACTCAACTAATTCGTAATTCATTAATAAATTATTAGTTTACTAATTTTATAAATAATGAATTCAGTAAATATTTAAATAAATAACAATCATCAGGTTGATAATATAAATTCCTTAATATTAAAATTACATTTTTGAAAAATTCCTTAATATTAAAATTACATTTTTGAAAAATTTCTGATGATTAAAAAATTTTTTATTTCGAAATAATAAACATTATGTAAGAAACAAATGATGGTAAGTTAATAATGACAATACTAATGATAATTATGATAATAATGGACAATTTGATTTGCATATTTATACAATTAGTAATTAAAGGAAAACTTTCTCATAGTGAAAGTTTATCATTAATTAAAGCAATTATTGAAGATATAAAAAGTCGATAGTTTCTGAAATGTAGTTTAATATTTTAGAAATTTTTAATTTCGTCAATCTCCAAATTAATATGTATAATGTGAGAAAAATTTAATACATAGAATATAATTCCGTTCCAGATAAATTTTTTTCAATAAATTTACTTTGTTATTAACTATATGTCAGAATAAGCCGAATATTTCTAACTGTTTATTATAAAACAATTTAAAAATTATAAAACATTTTGTTTAAATAATTTATTATTTTTATTATTATTATTATTATTATTATTATTATTATTATCATTATTATTATTATCATCATTATTATCATTATCATAATTATTTTTATTATCATTATTATTATTTTATTATTATTATAAATCTTCAACTTCAAAAATTTATTATTTTATTTGTTATTTAATTGATCATTATTTTAGAATTAATTATTTAACAATTATTCAAAATTAAAGGATAATAAATTTAATTAATTATTAATTAATAAATCCATCAATCATTCATTTACACTAGTTTTTTAATAACAAATAAATATTTATTGTTAAATTTAATTGTAATATTATCAATTCAACAATTTTAGCAAAAAATATAATTTGCAATTAATATTTGAATTAAAAATAATTGAAAATTAAAAAAATTAGTTATTGATTTGAAAATCACTGGCAAATTTTTGAAATGCGAAAAAAATGAATGATTCACTAATAAAAATGTCCTTTCGTCATTCTTTAAAGTATTTTGAAAAAAAAAACGACGATTGTGTTTTGAAATAAAAATAATTAATAATAATAAAATAAATATAAATGCGAATGGTATTTAAATTGAATCGTAAAAGCGTAAATGGAATCGCGAAAGTAATTTTCTCCTCACACAGGACACCATTGATAGTGGGCGCGATGTTATATTTATGCGGAAGTGAATCTTGTTTTTCTTGTCCACTTGGCGAATAGTGCACACAACAAATACACGGACTTACCTTAAAATACATTGTACAGCTCGCACGTGTTTTAGCGTGGCATTCAACCACAAACTGAACCGCTACCTTTTCTAGTTACAGCTTTATATACTCCAGGGTATAATAACCCGACACTTTCCCTGTACCTCGTCGCTCATATTATGGTCGAATGTGCGTTTCCTTTGCATTTGGACAAAAAAAAAGAGAGAAATAATACTAATAATAATAATACGTAAAAATAAAATTTCTATACCAACTTGATTAAATTTCTTTCGCGAATATAAACCGTATTTTTATTCACGATTCATTGCAAATTGATGGTATATTATAATAGCAATATTTATATTATTTTATATTATATGTATATATATATATTTATTATATGACACTGTGACGAAACTTGAAGCAATCTTCAAAATTATTCCTGTTTCCATTCCAAAGCAAAGCGCGCGACTCTGTTAGAATTATATCAGGCACTTCCGGATTGAGAACGGGCGAAAGTTTCGGACTAGGAAGTCGATCGGACCTATTTCGATTCAGGGCGAGTTTTTCTTTTTTTTTTCCTGACATTTTCAATTTCCCGATAAATCAATGTCATTTCAGGTTTTGATTATTTCTTTTTTCACCTTTTAAGATATGTTATTTTTTCAAGATTATTTGTTGTTACACAAAGTGGAATAATATTGTTACATAACTCTGAGCTGCAAAATTTATGAATGCTCCAATTGTCAAAAAGCATCATGCAACTGATATACCTATATATCTGACGATTAGAATCATTGAATCGAAATAATAGATTCCTTTAGTCCTTATCCAAAACTTTCATCAATGAATAATGATGGAGTTAAGGGGAAAATAACATAATCACATATCACAATGTGATTATTCATTTTCTCAATGACACTTTCACACCTTCACCGCAAAAGTGAGACAAAATTGAGTTACACATTACTTTCTTTTTCAATTGTACATAATTTGATATTTTTCGCATATCAAACTTTTATGATGGAATATTAAAGGAAACGTTTGTAAAAAAAAAAATTATCTTGATGTGTGAAAATGATAGTGTTGTTATTTCCAACAAATGTCTAATGAACGTGGACAACGGGTAATTTTCTATCGAAAAAGTTTGCTATTACAAGAAAATTATGTACTTGGTACGATTCGTGGATTATAAACTTAAGAAAAGAACTTAATTTGTCTTAATTGTGTGTTGATATGTTTATATGTCTGTATGTTCATTTCTGTATATTTAGTTCTTGAATAGTTGTAATTCATTTTAATAAACTTTATGCAAATTGGAGTTGTTCTTCTTGCTTTCATGTTTTTGAATGCTTATTTTTCTTTATAAATAATGATTTTTTAATTTTTGTTACAGGTTTGCCAGATATCGGTAGTTGCAGTAGTGTACCAAGGGGTGTTTTAAATTAATGATGAATAATATTTTTGACGATAGGGAATATTTAAAACAGTGCAAAAGATTTAATTTTTGTTACTGTTGTCAGATATCGGTAGTAGCAGTAGTGTACCAAGGGGTGTTTTAAATTAATGATGAATAATATTTTTGATAATTAGGAATATTTAAAACAGTGCAAAAGATTTAATTTTTGTTACTGTTGTCAGATATCGGTAGTAGCAGTAGTGTACCAAGGGTTGTTTTAAATTAATGATGAATAATATTTTTGATAATTGGGAATATTAATTTTTTTTCTGTTTATCAAAATTATTTATTGTTTACTTAAAAAACAAATTTAAAAGAAATGCTACTGAAAAGAAAAAACAGTTGTAAAATTAACATTGAAAGAAGAGAACGCCTCATCCATATTAGAAAGTCAATTATAATATTGTACTTTGAAAAAAATACTACTAATGGAATGCAAACTAGTCATTAGCGAAAAATGATGTTGAGCTCATCTGATGTACTCTTCTTTCATGTTTTGCGATTCGCATAAATTTCGCAGTTGACGAGCTGTCTCTCTCTCTCTCTCTTTCTCCCTCCCTTTGTGGTCGAAGATTGCTGAGATATTAGTAAATTTTCTTTGTGCGATGGGACGATTTCTTTCGTTGGTTTGGCATTATCTTTAAATTATGACATTCTACGATCGTCGATGCCATAAATAATCCGTGCGATTGGCGAACGACATAATGCTGGTTCCGGCACTGATTATTATACGACTATACTCCTTCTGGAGATGATGCTCGGGGCGAACCGATTAGTCGATAAAAAACGTTACCATGTATCTTGAGTCGGTATCAAAATGGGACTGGTGCATGCGACGATATTAACATGCTCGATCGCATTAGGTATTCCGCATGCGAACTTATAGGACAAGGGGCACGAGCACGGTTCTCTTTTAATATAATGCTAATAATGCTTGCACTTGAAATGGCAATTATGCACGCAGACACGTAATATAAACTTACACTCATTGCCGAGACTTATTCTTTGTTTAACAGTAGAATAGAGCAAATTAAATAGTTCAGTGTAGAAAAAATCAGTTTTTACTGCATTGTAATACTAGTTCGCAATTTTAATTGTCATTTTACTGCGCAGTTGTAGATTAAAAATTATAATTTTGCGCAGTCTTAAATATCACTCAATTCTTTTGCGCAGTCTCCTTCTAGAAGTTAGACAAGTGCAGGTAGTACATACCCGTCCTTGTCTCACTCTTGTAAAGATAAAAGGGAATACTAAAATTTGCCAAGGACGTGAAATCATAATAAATATATTATAATAAAAATACAGAGGTGTTTCTCGGGTTATTGATTAATATTTCATTTCTTCAGGTCGGTAAAATAGGAATCTGCTCCTTTACAAATTGTTTGATTTATCATCATACATAAACGATTTCGTGACAGAAAGAAATTAAATGCGGAAAAAATAGATAAAATAAAAAAAAGCTCTTAATGAAATTTCATTTCTAATTGTGTGACAAATTGGCAAGTGAGTCTGATTTAATTGATAAAAAAAAAATTGTTGAACTAAGATAAAATAAACAAACTTGACATTAGACCTCATAAACTTGAAATTATTAACTTTCACTGTGGCTCGTAACAGGCTTTAAAGTAACCGATGTATAATTTTGAGCAGTAGAATAAACGTTGTTTGGTCAGACAGTGTCTAACTGATTATGAGAACTGTTATTATATACTCGAAACTCGAAGATTTATTGTCCATTATTATTTTTTTTTCTCCTTTCATTCTATTATACAATATAACTTTAAAAGCAACTTTTACAGTTTGAAATGTGTTTATTTTCCCGAAATTGTTGTTATATGACGTTATATAATAAAATAGAAATATGCAATTTGTTTCCACTGTTTTTTGCGTTCTTTCTGTTCTTCTTACAATCTAATAAGATAATTGAGCAATAATATAAAATATGGAATAATAACACAAAGTAAAGTATTATTACATATATATGTACGTCGGTAAAATAAATATCTGCGCGAAATTACCACCTGTGACGTCACATTGGAATACACCATTTATGACTTGAAAATTTTAATCATCAGTGATTCGAAAATTATTAATAAATATAATATACAGGTGTATATAATATAGTTTTAAATCGATTTCCTGTTGGCATTTCTCCGCGCGATTATACGAACAGCGTGATACAATATTCACTCATAGTTTGTATAGACTTTCGCCGATGAGATAACGCATGCCACTTGATCGTTAAGCGAAAACAATAATATATCTTTGCTCGCATCATTTTTAATACTTTGTACAATAAAGAAATTGACAAAAAAAAAATTAAATATATATGCGCTCCAAAGAAAGGAACCTTAGCAGTAAAAAATTTTAGGTTATGTTTATCAACTTCTTTCTTGACAAATAGTTTTTTTTAATTTGGAGAATAAAAATGGAATGCAAATTTTTAGAAATAAGGGGAAATATATTTTCTTTTTTGAGAAAAATAGGAGAAATATTTTACAAGAACATAACCTAAAAATCGAGATAATTATCTTGACCTGAAAGTGTTGTTGGAATCAGAACACGGATCTAATGAGAGGAGATATATATGTGTCGAGAGAGTAGCGAACTGAAAGGGGGGGAATGAAGCTATACTGATATATAGAATGTCGGTAACCTGTGTAAAGACAAAAGGAGGGTAGTAAGAAGAAGAAGAACAGTGTGTGTCTTCTCGACAAGGCACGTCGTCCTTGATGGAGGTACGACATGGTGGACGTCATGTAGTCCGTAATTGGTTATCGGATCGGATGCTCGATCAAGGCGTGCTGCATTCAGTGCGTCCCAATTCGACATAATCGCGACACGTTGTTGACGTGCACGTACTACTCCTCAAATTACATCCAGTCACAAGTCGATAATTATATCTTGAACAAATAAGGGATCTCGTACGAATTTATAAACGACAAACCATTTTCCCTCCACCGGTGATAATTTTATTACACCCACAAAAAAAAAAGAAAAACCACCCTAACCTACAAAACACTATTCTTCAAAATCAGTTTTAGATTTAGTCCATATAACGGTAGTGGCAGTAGTGTACCAAGGGGTGTTTTAAATTAATGATGAATAATATTTTTGACAATGGGGAATATTTAAAACAGGAGTGCAAAGATTTAATTTTTGTTACTGCTGTCAGATATCGGTCGTAGCAGTAGTGTACCAAGGGTTGTTTTAAATTAATGATGAATAATATTTTTGACAATAGGGAATATTTAAAACAGGATATGCGATTTTGACATTTTCTTAAGTACTGTCCACACTCCAATATATTACAATTTTTTACTAATTTTTCAAAATTTTTTCAGACTCATCTGAACGACATCTTCATCTCTAATAAATGCAGGTGAGAATAAACAATTTTTTTTACATCCAAATAGAATATAAATAAAATAAAAAGAATTTGGGTAATACTGCTGCGACAAAATTGCTGACTACAGCTGCGTAATAAAATTAGAGATCATCTTGTGTTTTAGTGTGTTTATAAAATAAAAAAGAGGAAATTTTCGTCTAGAAGCTTTCTAGATTCCTTTGCGGATAAAGAGCGTAAGGTATTAATATTTGCAAAATTTTATGATCAGCCTTAGGTGCCCTATAATTTTCGATTTAATACATCAACGTTAATTTTCTCAACAAGCAAGTTAATTTACAAACGATTTCCTATCGATGAATAGTTCTTTATAAACACTCAGGGAACAATATACAAATAAAATAACAGTTTTATGCTATACTGGAGACGCGAATTTATTTAAATTACAAACATAACCTCAAAATTTTTTTCTTCGAATTTAACAATAATATAAAATTTATTTATCCCTGGTCTCCAATGTGTCATGCATATACTATATCAAGAACAGTAAATTGAAAGTGATCGTAAAGAAAAAATTTTTTTTAAAAAGGGGTAAATTTGGATGATCCTTAATGATACCTTACCTGGACTATTTAGAGACAGATGCGACAAAAATTGAAGTGAATTAGCGCTTTCAAGGGTCAATTACAAATTCTTGTGAGTCGTGTGTTAGACACGCGACACATATTATATATCATTCTCGAAGGGCTTCTTTAACTGGGTTAGGGAATGCATTATCGATTCAAAATTACTCTGAATAGGGATGAGATTGTCCTTCGTCGATCGGTGTGTGTGTGTGTGTATTCATGTCAACCCCCTTCCCCCCAACCCTATTAACTCCCCCCGCAAGTTGCAATCAAACTGGTCGTTTGGCGAATATTCGTGAATGATCGGCAATAGCACATTACGTCGTTGAAAATCACGGGTTTTGCAATCATTTCGTACCACTAATGCGTTTCGGACCTCATCGTAATTGCCTCAAATTCTCACATTTCGCGTCAAATCATCGGAACTTAACACTGTATATTTATTCGTCTCTTCTCTCTTTTACTATCAACATCTTCTCTCTTTCTGACATAAATATTCGCATATTGAAAAGAAATTGAATTCATCTTTATATAAGGAAATTTATATCTGAAATAAAAAATAGGGTGAAGAATAAATAATAAATAATAAATAATAAATAATAAAAAATAAAAAACTTTTTTCTGTCTCTAAATAGTCCAGGTAAGGTATCATTAAGGATCATTAAGGATTTCACTGAAATTCAAAGTCATTAGACCATAATTAACTGTATGTTTTTATTTAAATTAATAGTTTCGAAGGAGAAGTTTTATATTCATATTTATTATTTAAATTGCAAAACTATTTTTAATTTCAATTTGAAATGATTTTTATCATTATTTTGTATTCGAAAATGCAGTTTATTTTACAGTGCATGAGATGGAAAAGGACGGAAATATAACTGTCCTTTTCTAAACTATATTTTGTTGCCGCACCCGTTTTCAATTATTGTAAAGGTACCTTACATTTCATGGAGCACTATACGTTCCCAACCTTGCTTTCGCGTTTTCCAGTTAACGTTAGAATCACTGTCTGTTTATACTCTATGCAAGAAATAAAAACGTGTTAAGATTGTTTACAAAATCATTACTTTCTAGTTGTTAACAGTCAAAGAAATGTAAACATAGAAATTGTTGCATTTATTCACATCGAAACTGTTTATTTCAAGTAATATTAAGACTGTAATTGACAATGTGGATTTGAGGTTAAATTAATCACTTTTTCAATTTATTTTCTCTTTCTAAGAAATATTGTGACAATATTTGAAACAGGAAAAAAAATTTTTTTTTCATTCAACAAACAAGCAGTGAAAAAAAAGTGCGTGATGGATATTTAATCCATAACATGGTAGATCGATTCACGCTCATTTGAGTTAATAACCAACATCGGTGTTACGTGTTGAAAAAAAAATAATTATAGACGAAAGAATAGATGATTTTCTGCTGTGATTTTTACTAGTCGTATTATATTGGAAGGTTTGGCACGTCACGCATATAATGGACCTATAAAAATCGGCACATCCTGATATTTAGAAGAACCATCATAAGAGAAACCAATTATGAAAAAAACCCACAAAAACCATATAAAAATAGATTCCTGCGGTTTTTAAACTATATTGAAAATTGACCGCCCGATAACTATTTAAACTAACCTAAAAATTCTTTTGTTGAACAAAAACATTTTTTCAGAATTGATTCCCTTTTTTTGGAAAATATAGACGAAATAGGGTATAAAAATAGCGACTGATGATAAAATTAATTACTAGAAACTTTTTTTTAACTGTGAGACATAATTACTGGAAAGAAAAAATTTTGAAATCTGCACGCAATCGTTGCGTCGTAATAAAAAAATTTAAGAAAAAAAAATATCACGAGATTTGCCCTGTACTATAAACTATTATTAGAAGTCCCTTCTTGTGGCTCTTCGTCGACCATCAGTCCCCGAAAGCATTTTAGAAAATGTAATATTGTACTTCGTGACGGACCGGACATTTCTAAATGCTGCGCAAAAATTATTATAACCTCCCGCTCCCCTTCCAGCAGATTTTGCACACCGCAAATGACATTGCGAGAAAGAGCAAATTACACGGCTGTAATTCATAATGACCATTTAGTTTTCAATGGATATTTTTTGTTTCCTAAAATCTCATCCTTATTAGGACAAAAATTGGGAATCTAATTCGCGAGATAATAATATATTATTTGTCAAAAAAAAAATTTTTTCAACTTTAATAACAAAAACATTCTGGAAAACAAAATTTTATAACTCTACTAATTATTTATTCTATTCTGATCTAATTTACGATCCAAGTAGGAAAATTATTCCTATAATTATAATATAACTCAAATTAATTTTTTTTCTCTTTTTCAGG
>JUFY01023372.1:0-15535 GCA_001855655.1 Leptopilina clavipes | reverse complement strand
ATTCTATAGTTTAATTTTTCTTACAATGATAAATTATATTTGAAATAAAGAAATAATTTCGTAATATAGAAATGATAAATAATTTTCAAGCGCGAATTGTTTACAATCAATAATCAATAATAATAATTAATGAATTTCAAAAGTTTACTGCCTCTCGAAAAGTATATATTGCAAATTATTATCTTATTCACCTGCTGTGGAATCACCTTGTCTGACTCGTTTTTGCTTATATATACCATTTTCGTAAACGGGTTACACACTATATATATTTGAATTAATAAAGTGGCTCATCGAATGTATTTATTTTTATATCCTTTACGAACATCACGCCGAACTTTCCTTTGTATTCACAAGTGTCACATTCTATAATTATTGTTTATCAATCGTATATAATTTATTAAGAAAATTTTAATTTTCAAATTTTAATTTTTAAATTTTAATTTTCAAATTTTAATTTTCAAATTTTAATTTTTAAATTTTTATTTAAAAATTTTTCACTTCAATTTAAGGATAAAATTAAGCGTATATATTTCATTATCATAAAATACGGATCTTATTTTCAAAAATAAAATTTCGTTTTATTCTTAAACAGAAGCGAGGAAAATTTCTTTAAAATAAAATTGTTACAATTATAAATTATTAAGTTTTAATTACTTGTTATAATATTCACTTAAAAATTTTATTTAAAAAGAAATACTAATCTTTCTGCTCCATTTTTTCCCTTTAATTACAATTATGTTCGTTAATTATGGTAATAATTAAAATGATACATTATCGACAAGGTAAATATATATTCTTCATTGTCGCATATATTTGGCAATAAAATTTGATTAATTGTATTGATTACTTTTTGGTAATTGGTCCAGAATAGTATTAGGTAGCTGCTGCAAGGTGCGTTTTTTCTGCCTCTCGTCTTCCTCCTCATTCTCCTTTTCCTTTTCATCTTGTATACATGTGTTAAATACATATGAGAGGGATAAATGGTCTCGTGCGTATATAAGTATACGACGTTTTCGATTGGTCGTTGGCACGCGCACGCACCTGCCATGCATCTTTTTCAAAACTTTCTTTGTCGCACCGACAAATATACATTTTATGAATTGCAAATTAGAGTCTGGAGAGAGAAAATTTTATCCACGAAAAATCTTCTATACCTATATTATTATTTTAAGTAAAGAAAATTCTTTTCATCGAATATAATATTATTATTCCAAGTTTCATTCTGAATACTGAAATATTATTCTTCTGGCTTTTACTCCTTTTTCTCAACTGTTATTTCTTCTTATTTCGTCCATTATTTCGTTTTCAAAAAATTTTCTTTTTTCTGAAATTTGCTTTTTCAATCGTTCTCCTGTTTGTTTAATTGTCCTAAAATTTCTTCTCTATTTTTTTTTGATTTTTTAAATGAGAATGGAACATTTTTTGAAATGAGAAAGAACTGACTGTTGTATAGAATTTTCTCCGACGTTCTATATAAAAGTTTTCCGGTTCGTTTTAAATATATTTGTGTATAAACGAAAAAAATGATGTTTCTGAATTTAATTTTCTCTTGGAGATATAGAAAATTCTTTTGATTTATTTTAGAGAATTTAGAGATTTTTTTTTCTTTATTTCGTTTCGCATGAACTTTATTTAGAGAGATGATAAAATTCCATTGAATCATAGTTAATCATAGCCAACGGAATTTTGAGATTCTAGAAATGTAATCATAATGAGCTTGTTTAGTGATTAGAATTTTCAAAAAGAAAAAATAGTTTTTCCGCACATTTTTATTTAAATTAGATAATTTTGTCATTTATCAAAAGCCGATAAAATTCGGCTGTTCAATTTAAATTGTTTTTGAATTTTCGTTGATCTTGTTTATGACACAATGTAAAGAACTCTGCATGAATATGCAAAGAAAAAATATTTCCATTATCTTTATCTTCTATTATATCTCACTTTTCTATCTCTAGTGCCATATGTAAGGAAAATTAATATTTTCCTGTGTGTTCTGCATTTTTGAGTTTGAAAAAAATCTCAAAAGACTCAAATGTATAAAATAAATATCTTGTTTAATATTTATTAGAAATTGTTCTTTTTTTTGCAAATAATTAAAATTGATGTATTTATGTGTAAATAAATGTAAAATTTATTTTTTGTTAAATTTCGCACTTGAATACAGAATTTAACATTTGTTTTTTTCGAAGGAACTTTTTGAATCGAGTATATGAAAGCAGAAGGTTTTCCATTTGTCCGCAGGTATTTGGATGAAAAGTGCTGACTTTTCAAAAGATTGGCTCCCTTGAAAAAATTTAAATGGTGGATTTTACCTCTTAAGGATTTAAAGTAACAGGTCAGGTCAGAAAAACTCAGCTGGTTTCTTAAAGTGTTAGAGGCGTCTGGTTGCGCCAAGACCGTTCATCAAGTGTACAGACCTTTAAATATGTTCCCATCTGGCCTTACAAATTCTACTCTTAATTATGTTGAAATTTTCGAAAACTCAAAATTCCAATATTTCGTTTTATTTTCTTTCCTGTGGTATAAGATTTTTCCTCATCATTTTTTTTCCGACTCTTGAAAAATAGATACTACTTGATTAAATTTTCAAATTTATAATTAAACACCATAGTAATGAATTTTCATGAATTTAGAAAAGGAGAAGTGCAATTCTGCGGAAACGCTACCCCGTGGATATTATTGCGTTTTCTTTATATAGTTGAGAAACTTGTCCTTTCGTCTCACGCCTCCCATTCAGAATTTTTATAGAATTTCCTCTCATTCAAAACGTTTTAGAAAACTTTTAAGAAACTATTACCTTTGAATTGAAGTTATGGTGTCCTGTGGTCTGTCGATTTTTCCTTTATTTCTTATACAACCTGAACGTAACCGCTATGATCTAAATGAATAGAATGTAAAGGAAAAACTGAAAGGACTCGTGTTGTCAAAAGCGCTAGAAATCACGACAAGAGTAAAATATTTTCATTGTTAAGATTTTTGAACGAAAGAAAAAAATCGACACGTGCACGCACAGAATACACCTTACAAAAATCTCCTGTTTTTCATTCCAAGAAAAAAATTTTTTTTTTCTATATAAAACATAAAAGTCAAATTTGCAAATTTGACTTTATACTTTTAAACTTTTTAATTTTCTAATTTTCTAAATGGTCATAAGTTACATATTTTAATTTTGATTAATGAAGTCGCATTTGCCATATGGTAACACCTGAACATATAATGAAGTTTTGGGATCGAACAGAAGTGAAACGAAGTGTAGAATGAAAGCTACTCGTAGCTATTTGCGAGGGGGCAAATTAGTTTTTCAAATTTTTTGATCGAATTTTTGATTCGAATGAGAGAAGAAGATATATTCTATAATAAAATCATATACCTACCGTATATTTAAAAAAAAAATCGGACGTTAAACTACGTAAGGAGAATTTTTTATGTGCACCTGTTCTTTCATCAGTGGCTCGCAGGGTAGAAATTTTCGTTTAAACTACAGTATTCTCGAAAGACGAACATCTGCCCGGCGAAGGCTTTTTTTTACTGATTCAAAAGACCATGGCAACCAGTTTCTGTTTTACGGGCATGAAAAAAGAATTGAAGAAAAAAAAACTTTTCATTCATCAGTTTTATTCATAGTTGGACTATTGGTGCTTATAACTTCTTCATCTAATGAAAAGTTTGATAGTTTATGATGAAGTTAACAGGGTTAAATTATACACCTATAGTCAATTTAAAAAAAATTTATTAAACTGAAGCAAAACATTTTTTTGAATCAAATAAATTTTTATCCAGGTTTGAACAAACTAAAAGTAACCTAAAAGTTGGGTTTATACAACAAAATTGAAAATTTGGTTCAAACTTATAATTTTTCCCCGAGGGTGTAGGACTCTATACATTTTTAAATTTACAAATTTAGATTCGTAAATGAAACTAAATTCGTAAATGAAATATAAATTCAGTAAATTACATTACTAAATTTGAGAATTAATTTTAAAAAGAATAATTTACGATTCTGCTTGTATACGGAATTCAGATATTTGTAAATTATTACATTGTTATTTGGATACGTTACGTTTTCATGAGATAATCTTCGATATTTTGTGACTTGAGGGTTCAACTGAGGATTTCCGTGAAGCGTATTTTTACCCCAGAGGTGAATGAATTTGTGGAAGAGCTTTTCGTCTCTAGAAATGCAGGTCATGAATTTAAATTTTTTTTACAGCCCAGCGAAAACGATATCACAAACATGTAATCCATATATTTATTTGCAAACTTTCAACGTGTATTTCTTGTTTATATTCTTCAAAAAAAAAAAAATATTTACCGCTTCCACAAATTCTTTCACTTGGAGAAAATCTCAGAAAGCAATATCATAAAAAAAGGCAAATAATTGAGCAATATTTAAAATTTAATTTTTAAGTTAACAAAACAAAATTAATGAAAATTGTGTATAATAATAAACATTATTCGAAATTTATTGTTATAAAATTTTGAGGAAGAAATATGCATGATTTTTCTCTGAATTTAGTGGTTCAAAGTGATTGTTGAAACACAACAAGGAATATCTTAACAATCTGATAAACGCTCTATTTGAGTAACGAGATAATAGACTCTTCTTCTTCTTTAACACCGCCAAACAAATAACTTAAGTGCTTTCGTATTTGCGAGTGCATTGCATAAGTGGTCTCTTAAAATAAAACATTGTAAAACAGTTTGTAACTTTAATGCGAACGTGCATTTTACAACGCTGCGATAGAACTTAATTAATTGGAAATTATAGTTTAGACGTTATTTAAAAGTTAATTGATTGGAATAATAGCGAATATTTGGCAAAATAATTTGCTTATTCAGATTTAGAGAGGGTGCGAATAATTTTTCCAAATTGCCATCAAGAAAGCAATTTCATAAATGAGAAACAAAATTCAGAAGGAAAAGTATCAAATGCCAAATGTATTCTCAAAAGGCGTAATACTATTTCCTGTATATTCTCTTTGATTTTCTAAATTTACAACTATTGGTCCTTCCGTTTCCTGATGGAAACGCTCGCGCTAAAGAACTCACGAAACAGATGTTGGCCAGCCGAAGATTTAAAGTTTTAAGTCACGAAATGCTCTCTAAATGGGGTTATATCTTTCTTATATATATTCTTTGCTAAATCACTGTTCCTGTCACTATGGGCGTGTGATATTTTCATTTTAGTCCCAAGGCTAAAACTACTCCTGATGCTTTTCAACTTTCATGGGAACGTGCTTATTCTCAAAGGCGCAAAAATACATTTTTGAAACTGTTGCGCACGTGTAAAAATTTGTTCAACTTCTTCTCTTCAAAGAATATTCTCCCTTTGATGCAAATTTCAGTAAAAAAAATTGATAGTTTCCGAAATTGGAAAAAAAAAATTTGGGGGAAAAAAATAGATGCAAATTTCAGTAAAGAAATTGTTTCTGAAATTGGAAAAAAATTGGGAAAAAAAAATCCAAAAATGACAATAAGATGGGTTTGATATAGAGACGAATAATGAGTCTTTATGGAATTATTACAGGTATTATAATGGTGTCTTTATGTAGTTTTGGAAATTGTCGCATTAAGGAGAAAAGTGAATGTTAGTAACGCAATATTAAAAAAGATAAAAGATAAGGCAAATGGCTGAGGTGACATTAAAGAGAAGGCAGCTGCATAGGGGCATCATCTCCTGTGGTCCCTCAGCTGTCACCGTTCCTTCCGAACATTTTAAGACGCACACAATTTTACTTCCGTAAGAAAGCCACTTGCCACCACATGAACACGCGTTTGCAATTAATCATACCATATTTTTTGAAATGAACATTTTTTAATGACACTTTTTCAAAACGAAAGTTTCGGTGTTTAATTGCTGCTTTCAAAAAAAAAAAAAAAAGATTGACTGTAATTTTAATTGCATATAGTTATGATGTGGTATTTTGTATCAATAATATTAGCGACTAATTTCAGCTGTCGATGGTAATTTTTTTCTTCTTTGAAAAATTGAAAATAATTTTGTTGTTAAATTTTTCATTAAAGACAAGGAGATAAAAATTCCATTTGTGTATTGCTGTTATCTCGAAATATGAATTATTTTACATTTACTGATGTGATAAAGTATCATGTCGTGAGCACACTTCGACTGACTTGTAATAACATATATCATAATTGATAAATAGCTGGGTAGGCGTACGGATACTTTGAATTGTTTCTATAAACTATGGTGTGAATGTGTGAGACAGCGACGACGAATTGGACAGTAATGAAATGATTGTAGCACTAAAGGGTCATCCTCGTTTAAATGTCTTGTGCATTATATACATTCCAACTCTCCTTATAGATCAAAATCAAAATTAAATTCAGCATCTCGTATCTGATAAGATAATTATTTCAGCTCCCTCTTGCATCTTTCTATGAGTAATAATTTATTCGACTTCATTCATATATTCATTTACTTTTCAATATATTGAAAGAAATTTCATTCTATAAATGTATAACTGAAAATTGTATTATAATTGTATTAAAATTGTATTATAATTGTATACAATTGTATTATAATCAATTTTCAGGTACAATTTCATATTTTCACAGTATGAGGTGTAATTTAATTTCTTCTATCACTGATTTTTAGATTGAAAAGATTGCAAAAAAATCGTGAGAGCGAATTTATTAAGTCCGTATGGAACCGAATTTTAAGTGGTATATTGTTGGTTTGATGAAGAAGTCAATTCTATACGAAGCTGCTAAGCGTATCTCCGCTTCCTCAGTGGCAAACAAACACCTCCATCTCGAAGGACTGTATATACGATACAGTACGTAAAATACTTTGTACTTGCACCACTTCTCAAACCCTGAAAATGCATCACTTTGGTAAATTTAGATTCTCTCTTTAAGGGCGTTCGTTGAATCATTTGGAAATTCCCGCAGTCTTTTTTTTTCCCCAAAAATCTTCAAGTGCTTCGTTCCAAAAATATATATATATATGGGAAAAACAATTCTTTTCGAAACATTCCGTTTTGGGAAATTAATATTCCATGGGAAAAAAAAAATCAAAACCATCTGAAATTACTGCGTCAATTTTTACTATTTCCAAGGTAAATTTTTTACTAATTTGCAAACAATGGTATTTACAATTGCAGAATGTAATATTATATCAGTAGGTTAGAATAATTCGTAATTTCAATAATTATTGACAGTGACTCTTATACACCGTGTACTCGATCTCGTTTACGAGCGAATTTCCCTGCCATCTAGGCGGGAATTTACAGAACTATTTGGCGCGAAATTCAAATTTGAATGAAGAAATAAGCGATGAATGTTGGAGTAATAAAATAAATAAGGGAATATTTTTTTTAGAATTGAAAGAAAAGGAAACAAGGGGTTTAGAAATTAGTGTCGTTTTTAAAAACTGTAAATTCGTTTAGCAGAAAATTACTCGCGACGATAATTACTGTCATTGACAGTAAATATATGCGCATGTAAGGCATTAATTTAAGGGCGTGTGTATACAATTTCCGCGATATGTATGGTGTACTATACATATAGTACTTATTATAAATACCTACTTGCACAAATCACTGAATGAAAGCGTCTAGGTACAAATGAATGAAACCGCATGAATGAACGAACGGCACTCTCTTGTAAAAGAAAGAACAATGTTGTCAGGTAATTTCGGTAATTTTCAACGAATCCGGTCACATGGGTACTGTTGTCAGTTATAATCTCTAACCAGGTTCTGACTCGAGGAAGCGGAGACACGCTTCGCTTCCTATACTGCCTGGTTCGACTTTTATCTGTAATACTCCTTTATCGTCATGAGCTCTCTCTCTATCTCTACTAGTACACATCATAATTATATGTTCATGCGATTTACAAACTGGGAACAATAATAATAACTCTATTTAAATAAATATATTTTTTTCACTGTTCCCAGTTAATCAAACGTTCTGTATGTGATAACAAAGAGAGAAAGAGGGGGAAAACAGGTGCTGCCTGTCTAATTGGCTAGAAATCAGGTTATACACAGTGTGAAAAAAATGTATTGTTACAATTTGTACATCTTATAATTTATATTTGTAATATTTTAATTTTTCTTTGTTAGAATGAAATTATTACCTGCGCGTACATTGATCGAAACATTAAGTATAATTAAAACCATTGTTCTAATATAATTTACCTTAGTACCTTAAATATATTTAGGTACAGAATTATAATTCGGGAAATTAATTAAATCAAATGGGTAAAATTATAAATATCCCGCGTGTGTGAAATCGTTATATTAAATCGAATGTGAGACAAATTGGTGAATTAATTATTGGTACTTAATGAATTATATTTATATTATCATTAGTTATGCATCTGTCAGAGTGGCGAACTGCTTAAAACTCGTCCCCTTGACAGTGCAGATGTGTTCTTTTATATGGATATACGTATACGCCTTTGTATGTATAACGCATGTTATATATATAATATATATGTGAAATAGCGGAAGTACAAGGCGGATGGCAGGAAGTCGGTGAGACTGGCGCGTGCGCTTCGGGGGCGAATAAAAGGTACCAACCCCTAGAAAATATAGAAGCGCACGGTATTTTAGAAGTATTGTCGGCTCGTATTACTTTAAAAGGGGGAGAAAACCAGAACACGAACCTTCTTAACGGTGATCAACTTCTAAATTTTTTTCATCCTGTCCTTAATTACATATTTTTCAATTATATATATTTATCTCCTATTTAATTTTTTGCTCTATAATCCATCTCTCTATCTTCATTTTTAAATATTTCTGTGTTAAAATTGAAAAACACTGTCTTTAAATAAGTAGAGAAAAAATGATTTCTATACTTTTTTTCTGCTGGCAATTTTTTTTACAAATTTTTAATTATTTTTCCCGATTTGCATTATTGCATTTATTATTTACGGAAAAATCCTCACGATATTGAATTTAGTAATTAGTAATATTTAGTAATTTAGTACTATTTAGTAGTTCAATTACTTGTTATTTAATTGAATCGAAATTTATAAATTAATTATAAATGGAATTATAAACACATACTAAACTTAGAATCAAATTGATACCAAAAGTATCAAATTGATCCAAGAAATTTGGAATCAATTTGATTCAGTATCAAATTGATCCAAAAAATTTGGAATCAATTTGATTCTTTTGGTATCAATTTGATTCTTTTGGTATCAATTTGATTCTTTTGGTATCAATTTGATACTGTTAAGTTTACAGTGAATGGAATTATAATTTAAAATTGAAATTTAATATAATCAGAGAAGAATTTTCAATTACTGGACATAGAAATTTATAAAAGGCGATTCTTTTTTTTTTTATTTGAAATTATAGTGTAGGGTTTGGGAGAATTTTCAGAGGGGTGGGAATGAGAATCACTGTAGTGAGCACCCCTTGCAATCCATTTAGGGTTGCCCACTTCTTTACGAGACCAATGCACATCTGACAAGGCATTGACCGAAATTACAAGCTTTAACCCCTATTTTAAAAAAGGAAACCGATTTATGAAACCAAAAAGACACACCTTTTGGAAAAAAAAAACTTTGATTTTATGATATAAATCACCTACAATTGTGTAACAATATAAGTTTGAAAGGCGAGAATTTTAACAGTTACAACAATTATAAATTGTTATAATTTAAATGTTTGAAACTACCAATAATTTTTAATAAATTTTATCCGCTTTCTTTAGAATTTATTATTAAAAGTCGCGTTCTTTTTTAAACAATTGAAAAATAATGTGTAACTGAAAGTTTAACACTGAAATGTCAAACGGTGGTTTTGCAAATATTTTATTTTTGCAATCACACCTTTATTTATGTGTCAGAGAATAACCACAAAGTCAAAGAGTAAATACCAGAGACACAGATTTCATATGCTCACATCAACCACAAAATTGTGGTTCACCCTGATTCACATTCCTTGCCTATTTTTACATCCCTTTTACAGTTAAACTAAAAAACACAGTTAAATTATTAATAATTGTTAAATAGTTAAATATTTTTATATTTTCCACTACTTTAATATTCCATGCAACTTTTCTTAAACAGAAAAATATTAATTAATTTATTATTAGTAATATTAATTATATAATTACTAATAATAATTTAATCAACAGGTGATTTAAATGATCGGTAATAATCAAAGGAACCATATTTTTAATTAAAAAAGTAAATTAATATTTTTTCTGACTTTAGTGATTAGATAATTAATAATGGATTGTTTACTGCACTAAGTGGCGTAACGGATATGCTTTTGATGTTGAAAAGAGATATCTATAAATAGGGGTGCAAAAATGGGGGATAAATTGCACTATCGAGGGCTACTTATGTGCTGATATCACCTGTAAATGTCCTCACGTGTCGAGCAAAAATTTTTCGAGGGGTTGAGCAAACGATTAGGGAGAATCCATATAGTCTGACACGTGCCACTTGCATCGTAATGACTGACATTACTTGTATATATCCCTACACTAAAATCATGTTACTGGTACTTTATCGTGTTGAATGATTTATATCTGACATACTTTGTACATCACTCATATCTTGTCTCCAAAATCTCCTATCGCAGAGCAAGAGAAATATCATCATAATATTTTCAAGTCCTTCTCTTTGATTTCTTCTTCGAAAATGGATTTATTTTAAAACTAATCCACATTATTTCTCTATTTTGAAATAAATGCAAAAATTTTGCAAAAGATTTTGAACTTTGACAAGTTTTGAATTTGCACTGGAATTTTTATTTTTTATTTTTCAGTACCATTGGTACAAGTTTATGATCATTTTCGCGATCGGATCGTCATGCGAGTGCGTTGAATATCGCATTCCCGTGAAAATCGCTTATCGACCGGTTTCCATGATGGCGAGTTTAGTTTCAGTTCTCCAATTTGATACACACCGCAAATATACTCAAGTATAAAATGTAATTTCTGTTCCTTTTTATATATATATAAATAAAGTGCGTTGTACCCTATCTTTCTAAACTGTTTCGCGATGACACTCAAGTTTCTAGAAATTGAAATTTCCGAGATGAAAAAATGCGAAATTCCAACTAATGCTGTCTTTACTGTTTACTCCTTTACAGTTTCTTCTTATATTCTCGTTTCATAAGATTTGAAATCTTTGCAAGAGGAAAAATATTCTAAAAGATTAAAACAGATTTCACATATATGTTATGTATATAATTAAAAATCCCTCGATAAACTAATTGAAATTTTCATATAAAATGATGGGGAGATTTATTTAAATTTCCTTCCACTAAGGTTTCTTTCTTAAATTTATTTTAATTAAAAATTAATTTAAAAGTGTATTAAGGTTTGAAAGAAATAAATTTGAGTTTTATTTATTTTTACATGGTACTATTTAAAATTTAAATATTGTTGCTCTATGTGGAAATAGATATGAAGGGTAAAAGGAATTAGTATTAATTGTTCTACCTTCTTGTTGGAAAAAATTATTGTTAATTTAAAAAATTGTCAGTGACGGTTTTGTAGGAAACGACCCGCATGGGATGCAAATGTATTTTTTATTTTTCGTTCAATGAAATCCGTGTTTTCATACCCGCATAATGATACGTTGATTATTATTTCCTTTTTCAAAAGGTTTTTGACTCGAAATTCCGTTTTAGTGTGATAATTGGAAGTCTGTATTTTGGACTAAAAGGTATTCTCTCATAACCAAAATATACGAATTCATTGATCTACATCAAAACAAAAATGAAATTTTCTTCCTGATTTAATTTTTGTCGAATTAATCAAAAATTGATTGAAAGACATAAATTTTACTGAAAAGAAATAAAAAATTGGTGCTAGTATTTTTTTTATGCTCTTAACCACCTTTTTCGAATATTTCAACAAAACAGTCTCTTTGCCATTATCAATTTTTTCTTGCGTTTTAATATTTCATTTGTAATTCATCAAAATTTTTGATAACTTTGATACCGTCCGTATTCACTGGACCCGAACTTTAGCTCATTCTCATGGGAGAGAGAGATGTTACAAATCCCATGGAAACACGATCTTTCATCATATATATGTGAGAGGATGGCACTTCAATAAAACATCATAAAATATATTCAAACAATTTATTGTCAGGTCAATTTAAAAGTTCCAACCGTTCGCACGCACACCCAAGTACAGACTGACTCATCACACTTTTCTTATTTTCCTTTAATTCGTCAGTAATCACACGAAAACAGACACACATACAAGCACTTTGGACACAAACACACATTCAATACACGATGTGCCTTACAGTTCGGCCAATCCTGACAATTGTTCGACCTCGAACACCACCTATATACAAAAATTGCATAGTTCTAATTTAATCCCTTTCGCCACAATCTCATGTTTGCTGGTTCCCAGATCCCTTCATATTTTTTTTGAGTCGCTTGACATCCAGGAATATCTGCTATCACATACCTATTATTCCTCAAAACTTTTATGATTTCATAAGGACCTTTAAAACGTAGTTTTAGTTTAGGAGATATTCCTGTTGTCGCATCAAAATTCTTTAGCATTACATAATCACCGACATTATAATTAACGGGATCTTTTTTCTTTTTGTCGCCCTGAGCTTTTGCTTGCGCTTGCTGTTTGGACATAATTTCACTTGCCTTATTCCGCACTGTATCCAAATTTCTATTTTCATTATTGACGCAATCATTCACGAATTCAGATATGGGATCGTGTATTTTACCTCGCTGAGATATCCCAAATAAAAGAACACTAGGAATTTCTCCCGTTGTTTTATGGACCGAGTTATTCAAAGCAAATTCAATTTCGTTAATTGTTTTTGTCCAATTTTTCCCGATATCATTATCCGACAATTTACCAAGCATAGGAGCTATTGTTCGATTAACTCGTTCCATTTGCCCATTGGCTTGCGGGGATCCCGTGGCTACTTTAACGTGTTGAATCTCGAATTCTTCTAAAAAATCGGTAAACTCTTTAGAGGTAAAACACGTGCCCCTATCCGAAATAACAATCTTTGGCTTACTATAATAAAGGAAATAAATTTTGAGTTTCTCAATCGCTTCTTTAGATGTAGTTGTCTTCGTAGCGTACATCTTCGTAAATTTCGAAAACCCGTCGACTATAACCAAAATATATTTTTTGCTCGGAACGCGTACATCAGAAATCGTCACGTGGTCAATATGGACCATCTCAAAAGGTCGAATACCTTTAGGAATACTTTGGATTTTTCCCTCACTTTTTCCACAAGGTGGATTGTAAGCTATACACTTATAACAATTCTTTACATGATCTGATATTTTTTTTCGCAATTCCGGGAACCAATAGCTTTTGTGAATTATCTCTACAACTTTTTCAGTGCCCATGTGGCCTAACTCGTCGTGGTATTTGAACAAAATGCTTTTTTCCATTTCCGACGGAACATAAAATAATAATTTGTCATTAAATTTTCTGTAAACGACCCCATTTCTCATTTCAAAATATTTACTTTCGGCTTTCTCGAGTTGCAATTTAATCGCCTTAATTTTTTCGTCAAGATTTTGAGCAATCATTAAATTAGATTCAAACGTGTTATCATGTACTACCGCGACAAAATCACAACGACTAAGTCCGTCAACGTGAGTCATTCTTGTTCCTGACCTGTGCTCAGTCGTATAATTATAATTTTGTAATTCGAGTACCCAACGGGAAATTCTCGTATTAATCTCGTTTTTTTTCAAAGCCAAAGCGAGAGAATTGCAATCTGTTATTATTTTGAATTGCAAACCGTGCAGATAGATTCGGAATCGTCTTAACGCGTAAATAATCGCGAGCATTTCTAATTCGAAACTGTGATAACGGCTTTCACTAGCCGTTGTACGCTTCGAAAAATAAAAAATTGGGTGGAATTTTCGATCGACGTCTCGCTGCATGAGAATCGCGCCAAAACCATGCGAACTCGCGTCACAATGAAGTTCCGTTTCCGCGTGTGGACTGTAAATTCTTAGAATCGGTGAGTCTATGAGTTTTTCTTTTAATTCTTTAAAGGCATTCATTTCTTCCTCTCCGAATTTAAATTGAACTTTATTTCTCAATAACTCATATAAAGGTTTTGCAATCAACGAAAAGGATTCAATGAATTTTCTAAAATATGATGCTAACCCAAGAAAACTCTGAACTCCCCTTATGTCCTTCGGAACCGGAAATTCAATTATTGATTTAATACCCTCTTGAGTTGGTTGTACGCCTTTTTCGGAAATTCTATATCCCAAATAATTTACTTCCGTTTGGAGAAATTTACATTTCGCTAATTGCAACTCGAGACCATTGCTCACCAAAAGTTTAAATACCTTTCGCAAAACAGCTAAATGATGTTCGAGAGTCTTAGTTGCAATCATAATATCATCCAAATACACACTCACATCACCAGAATCAATGAGCTCTTTGAGGACCATGTTGACGAACTTTTGAAAATATTTCGGACCTACTTTTAACCCAAATGGCATTTTTAAAAACTCGTACTGCCCAAACGGCGTAACAAAAGATGTAAATTTAATCGAGTCTTCAGCCATAGTAATATGGTAAAATCCGTCCCTCAAATCTAGTAAAGTAAAATATTTCTTACCTTTTAGAACGTCAATTTGGTCCTCAATTAACGGCAAGGGATAATTATCCGCCTCTAAATATTTATTTAAAATCCTATAATCAATACACATGCGAATTTTGCCGTTTTTCTTAATAACAAGAACAATAGGTGACGAATACTCGGCGTCACTCGGTTTCAGAATTTTTCGTTTCAATAAATCATCGATTATTTTTTTTAATTCAATTTTTTCAGTATAAGACAATCTTCGCGGCGAACAATGAAAAATTTTATGACTTTTCAATTTCAAATGAAGCGTTGTTTTTATTTCTGGCGATTCAGGTCTTTCGGATTGTACATAAATTTCATAAAAGTCATTCTTTAATTGTTGTTTGATTTTTTGAGGGATATCAGGATTAATATTTAAACTATCCTTAATATTCGATTCCTCAGTTTCAATATTCATTATTTCCGTTAAATGATCATCTTCTTTATCTTCGGAACATCGCGGACTCGAAATACCTAATCCAAAAGCCCTGAATGCGTCACGACCTAAAATTACTGGCGAGGACATCGTTTCGTCCTTTACTACTAATAATTCGATTTCTTTAACACAATTCTTCATTTCGCACAGTGCTTTGGTTTTTCCTAAAAATTGTAATTTCGAATTGTTTACACCGTGATATTCAAGATTTGATTCATTTATTGGTACAATAACATCCGGGTTTACAAATTTATTTTTTATAAAAGAAATTGGACTTCCGCTATCTAATAAAGCAACAAGATGCGCTTCAAAACTTCCCTCTTCGTTTTCGAATTTCAATACAATGTCTGGATAATATTCCGAATTGTCAGGTTTTCTAAAGTCAACATTCGAAACTTCTGTATTACTCGGTTTCCGATTACTTGCTTCAGGACAATTAGCAACTGTATGTTCCATCGACGCGCAACGATAACAAGAACCTCTCTCTCTTTTTCTTCTCTTACATTCATGAGACATATGACC
>JUFY01023371.1:0-19290 GCA_001855655.1 Leptopilina clavipes | reverse complement strand
AAATAAAAAAAAAAAAATAATAATAATAATAATAATAAGAAACAAATAAAATTCTATAAGGAATTGCAAAAACAAAACTTTTAAAAAAAGTATGAAATTTATTTACAATATCTTTAATTTTACTTTAGAAAAATTACTAAAATCATAATTTTTAATTAAATTGAGTTACTCTATTACTTTTAAATAACTAACCTTTGAAGTATAGAATAAGAAAAAACGTATCGTAGTCGTTTCTTCATTGGTTAAACTAAGATTTATGACATATATTTAAAATGATGTTTAAATTGAAAACCAAATACTCTTAAATATTTGAAAATTTTTTATTACTTTAATTAATTAAATTACTTTTTGAACTTCAAAATGTTTTTGACATTAAAAATATGTTTATTTTTGCTTTGAAATATTTTTTTCTTTTTTTGAAATTTTCTTATTAGTACTTGATCAGGTTAAGGGTTTTATTGCATATTTTTCCTGACAATATTTAGATGTTGATTTTTGAAATTCTATCCATTATAGTTCGAAACCATACGTACTTCTCTTTAAAACTATTTTGATAATTGAGTGTTAATTTTAAAACCCTGCCCAATCCACCAATGCTTAATCTTGTAGTGTTCACAATGCGAAATTGACTTCCTGGTAAAAGAATGACATTCATCTCTTTTTCTCTATAAAATTGTTCAATCTTCGCTCTTGGATATGGTCCATTGAATACCATTTCATACACAATGTTGACAAATTCTGGTAATGGATAACCCGATAATCTCATGGCTGAAGTAAAAGTTGGATAAGTTTGTGTAAATTTTTCCAGAGTAATCAACTTATGAGGGAATAAAATTTCAAGAAATGCAGTTGGTTTTGTTTCGACTCTAAATAACTTCAGGTCGAATGTATCATCTGGATCGTCAGATTGTCTTATGGCTAGTTTATACAAAGCAATTTTCATCAATTTTGCTTCGTTTGTGTCATCTTTGATTCTTGTGTTTCCTGTTGTGACGTAATTTCTTATAGCATAGTAATCATGAAAAGTGACAGAAAATCTTGCTTTTTGTTCATTGTAACTTTCGACAATACTTTTTAACGATGCTTCTTCTTCGATCTTGAGTCTTTCTACTTTGGAGTATAATGAATTGATCCTATATTCACCGTCATATGGTTTGATAATGTCTTCAAATTGTTGATGGTATCTTAATTCTTTTAGATGATCAGAATTGATAATTACATAGTCTTCATTATAAGTTGGTTCTTCGAGGCAACATTTTTTTATCCAATCGTTGACAAATAGCGTTAGGGTTGCATTATCAGGAAATGTGTACCTTCCAAGCGTACTGTGTATTTTTTCCTCAGATAGATCCGTTTTATTCCTAATATACTTCACAACTTCTTCTTCATTAGCAGATTCTTCACTTAAACGCTGTCGTCTTCGACAGCGATTTTCTCCTTTCCACTCCTCAAAGTAATCAATGTCTTTACAATTCTCATCAAAGTCATCCAATTGAATCGATAATCCGAAAAATAAAACCTTCGTCGGTCTTCTCCGCAACTGATTATTAATTTCATACATACGATGATCAGTCTCACGTTCGAAAGTCATGTTATTAAGACCCACGTAAGTTTTCCCTTCATTTTCCGTGTGTTCAATTTTCAGAAGTCTCACATCTTTATTATCATAGCCAGTTCTTAATTGCGCAATATCTGACTTATTTCTGGAGAGAAAAACAAATTTATAACCATATCCAGTGTCTGAATGATTATTAATAGTGTTTACGAAAATTAATCGACTATTGTTTACACCAATTGTGCCGACACTTCTATAATAGTTGGATTTTAAATTCGATATTTTAAAAAGACAATCTGTGACTGTTGTAAAACTAAAATGGGTCTTTTGTGTTAAATTGTTAAATAATCTTTGAAGCAGAGTTATTTCTTCTTTAGTTGTAAAAGACAATTGAAATGCCGGATCATTTATGTGTAGAGTAATATCATTGAATATATTTTTTCTACTTAAGGTGTGAATTGTTAAATAAGGTGTGTAAATGTGTTTTGGTAGAATTTTACCTAATAATTTACTAATTTCATTTCTTAGAACAACTGATTTGACAGTTGTGCCCAAGTAGGATAGAAAATGCTGTGTATCATTGTGTATTGCCTTCGATGATATGTGATTTGAGTGTCTGTAGAAAAATTTATAAGGAACTGGTGTACAAGTCTCTCCGTAATTATTATCCAATGTTGGTATTAAGCACGGTGAGTTTGGCACAATCGATAGACCAAATTCTTCCCACCAATTAATCTTCAGTTGCCTATCTCTTGCTTGACAGTTGGCTGTAATGTTCAACGTAGTTTTTAATCTGTCTTTTTTGTACTTTGCAATGTTTTGAAAAAAGACGGTCATATTGTCGTCAGATGCTTTTAAAACAACAGGAGTCGAGAAAATCTTCAATTTCTGAAAATGTGACCAAACTTCTATTGTATAATTAACTGTCAAATCAACTTCATGTTTAAATGTCACATTGTAATTTTTGTAGTTTAAAATATAGTAATCGTGACTATATATTTCACTGTTCTGAATTTGTAAAAGGTCAAAGGATAAATACTTCGATTCGGTAGAAAAATCACCATCTGTATTGTTAGGAACTAGTAATACTATAACAACTTTATTGAATTCAAATTTCTCTATTAGAAATACTGAAACAGCGTTCTGGATTAATTGAAAATAATACGTTTCATATAATTCAGTGATGACTCTAATTTGATTACGGAAATATCTTTCTTCGTCATGTTTACGTGGATTCTTACAACTTTGAAAATTAAGAAGTGCCATATGCATTCTAAATACGTAGTCATTCGCTAATTTATCTTCTATATCATTGAAAGCAATAGTTGTATGTTCAAACAAATGCTTGTAAGCCATCTGCCAGAAATCTTGTTTTGCAATAATTTTTGCCATATTTTCATAGACGAATAAAAATTTTAGACAAGAAACATAATGTAAAAGAGCTGGTAGAGCAAAACTTTTCACCATTTGTAAATTCTTGTCCTCAGTTTGAATTAATTTTTCAATCAAATGGCCCGTTATTAAATACTGCTGGAACAAATTTTCATCAGTTGCGTTTATTTCATTATTTGGAAAATCAATAAAGTAGGTGGTGTTTATTCGACCCGCTCGTAGGAACATACAACCAGCCTGTGCATAAATATAATCTATAGACAATACACTAAGATCAGATTTTGGTCGAGGAAAAAGCGGTAATATTATGTCATTGTATATTCTATTCACTGCCAAAAGACTCAGCATTGATTTTTTGCCATATTCATTTTCGAAAGATTCATTTTCAAGATTTTGTTTTATCATATTCAGTACGTGATTCACTTGTAAATTTTCTTCTTTAATAAAAGTATTTGCTAAGAAGCCATAAATATTACCATATTTTTCAAATACTATTGAACTAATAATGTAGTCAAACATTGCATTAACAAAAGTTATGTCAAAGTATTCTAAATTTTTTTCTCCATACAGATCGCTTCCTTTTAATAAATTTCGAATTAATTGAGATTTCTTGATTTTGTTATTTTCATTATCTTCCAAATATTTGTAAAGTCCATTAATAATTGGAATTGGTTTATTTTGATCAGTTTCTGAAAGATAGTTTTCAATGAATAAAAAATCACTGAGTATGTTTAAGTAACTAAAGATTGGTATAAGCTGTACTGCGTCTAATGGATTCGTAAATCTATCCATTTTTCAAGAGTAGATGAATCTTACTTTGACATTTATATTCACCAGTCTGTAAATATTTGTTTCGCTGATTTTCTTTTCTTTCAAATAATGTCTTCTTTGAAAGTGAACGTGAAATTTTAATATTATCTGCAAAATATTTACTGAATTATTACTCTGATAAAACGTTTAACCAATTCACTTAAACGGTGATAATTAATTTTTTTTATTGCATATTCCAATGTTAGTAAAGAAAGAGTACGCACTACTTAAAAATAATTTTTTTACTGTATTAAATAAATTGCTTTTTAATACCTGCTACTGTTTATGCAGCACTGCAGAAATGATTGAATTATCGTGTATATTGTTAATTTACTTCATAAAGAGAAATTGAAATTTATATTATTTGCTGATGAGAGTTACTAATGTCATGTAGACATGTGGATTATTTTATATAAACGCTACTTGAGAATGATTAAAATGTATAATTTTTTTTATTTAGATAAAGTTTATTGATACAATTGGAAAAATTTATAGTTTATCTTTACTATGTAGTTTTGATAATAGAAGAGTTAATCAACATTTTATGTGCGAAGAAGAAAAAAATTAATTAATCAAATAAATTTATTTACCTATTTTTTTTTATTTATCGCTTTTGACTATATCTTTTGCTCGCTGCAGACTACGACACGTGTGATTCAAGGTTATCAGAATGACAAATATTTTCTTTAATTCACCATAAGCAAATTAACTCAATAAACAATTTTTCTTTAATTTTATACCCAGAGGGAAAAGATACAGATAATTGCGTTAAGGATTGAACCGAATCTTGAGAGCAATGTTACCAAGATGATCCACATGGTGATCCACATTTGGAATAGAAATCAGTTGATTCATTCGTGAAATATCCGAGTACTATTTAATTTAGTGATATTTTCACTGATTCAAATTTTGAGAGAATGTCTCGGATTTAAAATGGAAACAATATCGGACTAATATTCTTATTTAAATTGATTTATTTGTTTTTTTCCAATACAAAATAATATTTAAATACTATGATCACTAATCGAGTCTCGTAATGAATAAATTCGGATTTACTTTTCACTTTCTCGTCCTTTCTGTACAAACTCTTTACATTTCCACAACACAGTTGAATTAAATTTTTTTTTAAACATCAGCCCAATGAAATTTTGTCATTCGTCAGTAACCTTGAATTAGTTTTTTTTTCTTTCTCCGGTTAATTATTTCCGTCTGACATCAATTTTGATCGATTTTTTTCTGATGATATAATTTTCCTGATGTCTACAATAGTCACTGTTTTCAATTTTTCTCCTGGTGGGTCTACTTTTTCCAAGAGAGATATTTTTTTTATTTCTAGACAAAACACGAATAAAAAGGGAAATGTTAAATAAAAAGAACGAAGCGGTAATGCATAGTCACGAAAGTGGATAAAATAGGGCAGTAGGCTTTTGGGAAATAATATGTACAGTTATGACAGTGGTTACAGTGAAAAGAGAAGGAAACTGAAAATTGTCATTTTTGAACCAGGTCAACGAAAATGACAGATTTGATGGAGTTTTTATTTTACACGCTCTTGATTCATCATTAACGAAAAACGCAATTGTTTCACAATAGGAAACAAACTTTTTCTTTTGTCTCCCTCGCCCCTCTCCCTTGTATAGAATGACAAAATTACAAAATATTTGAAACGTGTCAGTAAAATAATAAATGTGACAGGCTACGAAGAACAAAATTATCCTTATGATTGAAAAATTTTAGATTATGTTTGAAATTATACTTATACCCCGTCCATTCTATCTCGTTTACGAGTGAATTTTCATGCCATCTAGGCGGCAATTTACAGTATTAATTGGCGCGAAATTTGAATCTAATGAAGTAATGAGATGTAATGATTTTTTATCAAAATAAAAATTATTTATAATTCTACAAAAATAAATAATGATTTCATTATTTATCGCAAGGGAAAACGATCATCAGCCTAACATTTTTTGCTGCTAAGGTTGATAATTTTTTCTTTTATTTTCACCTGGCGAAGGAGAAGACGTTTAGTGAGGAGATATACAAGAGAGGTTGATGATGATATGAATATTTTTCAAAATTGATATACAGATTAGCGGAAAGGATGCAGCGATTCTGATAAGATGAAAAGTACGCTATATTCCTGAAAATAAGGGAAATATAGGTCGAGGTTAAGATGTCGTGGTTGAATCATGGTAAGACCGACTTTAGTTCCCACGTACTCACCTTTCCGGGACGTCAGCTTAAGCCGCCATTAATGTGCCATACCCGTAACAAGGTGTGTACGTGTACGCTGCAACATTCCTATTCCTGTCGATAGATCAATCATCGCATCCCAGATCGACCTTCCCTGGCGAATAGAAGCTACTTACTTCAAAGTATCTCTTTGCGCACTTTATGTGGTTTATACAAGTACATAGAGTATGCAGGTATTCAGGCACATACGCACATGCGTCAAGTCTCTCTCTCTCTCTCTACCGTCACATGCATGCGGTAAAACAGTATTACGGTACTTTTTCTTCTGTACATCGCATAAAAGGTATTTATTTTCTTATATATATATATATAAACGCGAATCTTCGAAAGTCTGGTGTTTCATATATTTATTAGGATGTCCCAGAAAAGAAATTGTCCGGCATTTTGATTTTTCGGCATTGCCAAATGTGCGTTTTAACACCGCGCGTTTTAATATATTGTTGTTCTCAGTAGGACCAATATTTATTTTTACTTAGTTCGCTATTTTATTTCATTAGATTCAAATTTCGCGCCAATTAATACTGTAACTTGCCGCCTAGATGGCATGAAAATTCGCTCGTAAACGAGATGGAGTGGGCGGGGTATAAGTACTATTAAATAAGTCTGAAACAATAGTCACAAATATATAACTGTCACAACTATGTTACTATTTCTCCATAACTGTTATGTAACATTTATATTAAAACATACGTTTGTTATATGCTCTAACAGGTCAGAATCTGAAACCAGTTAAAATATTTCCTAAAAAAATTTCGCATTTTTTGAAGACTATGTGTACATTCTAGTGGTTCATGTTAGTTTTTCGAGTTTCTTTGCCGTTGCAAGCGTTCATCAATTAACGGAATGCAAATTTTCGAAAAAGCAAAGTTTACCAAAGATGTGGAATTTCACGATAGTTCTTTTTTCTCCTGCTTGTCATATAATTGAAATAAATGAGAGGTTTATGTTTCTTTGGAACTTTAAATGCTGTTTAAGGTACCGTTTATCTTTACAACTTTTTGGCAAATTTTTGCTTGAAATTTACACAACGATGATGATGATGATTATTTTTTTTTTTTAATTATATCATTTTAATTAAAAGTCCGTTTCCTTTTCTTTATTATTCTAGTTGACAAGTGATTTTTGAATATGTGGTTGTCAGTTTTTGAGAATTTCAAAGTCTCTTTAGAACGGGCAACGTATGATGAAAAATTTGTCAAAAGAGGAATAAAGCATTCTAAAAAAGAAAAAAAAATGGAAAAATTTACAAATAATATGAAAATTTTTTCATGATTATTATATCCATAATCTCGTTAAAGAATTTTTGCAAAGAAGAGAAAAAATCTCCTCTTTCTTGGGAAGAATAGGCGTGGACCTAATAATGATTTTGAACTAGTCTTTATACTTGAATGAAACAGCTTTTCACCCAAGTGAATTACCGCTAATCTTTGCTCGCACTCTGTTAAGTTCTTTCAAGTGCATACCGAGGAGATGAAATCCAAACTGTATATGTATATAAACAATCTTTCCATCTTACATGTAAAATTCATTAAAGTTATCTGAAAAATTTGCCAATTCGAAAGAATAATATTATAATTGACAGCGCAAGAGCATAGAAAGGAAATTGTTTCCTCAATAATGATAAATCGTTTAAATTTCATTCTTTGGACAAATTTATAAATATAAACTGCACAGAGGGGAATTTATTTATCCAGAACAAATTATAGTTTACTGCCTAGGGCGACAAAGTCCAAACGGACTAATTTCAGCATAACTGAAGAGAAATTAAAATTTATTTTCGGCATTACTTTTACAAAACTAGTCGCGATTTTGTACTCAATCGTACAAATGATGATATTATTATCATCATTATAATTATAATTATAATTATAATCATTTTTACTTTTTAATTGAAAGATTATTTAATTTCTTTTCCCTGGGAGATTAACATTCATTTTCAATTATTGTCTCGGATTGGAATAGTAAAAAAGAAAAATTAATAGTGTTGGACAAAAGTGATTTAAAAAAAGAGAGAAACAAAAATAATTGGAATAAAAAAATTTCAATGTTAATTTGCAAGTTTATCTAAAGCAATGTGCAATGGTATGCCATGTTCCTTCAAAGAGAGTGTAAATGAAGTAGATGTTGAACGGTGCACATTGAGTGAACAGCTATAGAAAATCGACCAAGATTCTCGCATTTGAATGTAAGAAATGTGATTGTCAGATAGGGTGCCGAAGTCATGTTACTTGAATGATGATTCTATCGACATATTTTCAAAAATAATAAACATCTTTCTTTCTTTTTATATAATATATATATATGTATAAAATATGTCAAGACAAAACATGCTTTAATATATACAATCGAAGAAATATTTCAATTGCAAATTTATTCCAATTAAAATGTATTTTAATCGCAACTATTGCAATATTGTAGTATGTTGTTCTATTTGGGTCAATTTAGTGAATTTAATTTGCTTTTTAATTCATTAAGGATTAACACAATTTTTTCATTAATATACTTATTTTTCCTGTTTTAATTTTTTTTTCTTTTCTTTCTTTTTTTTTCTTTTCTTTCTTTTCTTTTTTTTTATTTATGGAACGATCAACGAAATATTTTTTCAGTAAATTACTCTCACGAAATCCCTTGTCTTCTTTATGTGGCTTCACGTACTAATGGAATCAAAATCAATTGGTCAAAGCTTTCTTTTTTCTACTATTTACATTGTGCGTGATGATGTTCTTGTGAAAAACTAAACGATTTGTCAGCAATTTTTTTTTCCTGTGTCTTATGTGTGGCGAGTCGGTAAGAAATAAAGTTTCATTGGCTTCTTGGAGCTCGTGGAATAAATAATGCATTCTGTCCCTTCTTATGTTGAACGATAAAAATTTGCGAATTCGTACACTTTGTGCATCTTGAGGAGCCTGCGAGAGTTGTAGTACCTCTCTAAATGGTCAAAGACTTTATCATTCAAAAGAAAAAATCATTGACAACTTCTGAAGTCTTTTGCAATGATTAAAAATTGGAAATACAGTAACAAATATTAATTAATTAGTATAGAATGAATCCTTAATGGTTTAATGGAACAAATACCTAGAGTTTTTTTTAGCAAAGAGATTTCTCTTTGCTAAAAAAAAACTCTAGGTTTTAAAAAAAATTAAATTTCTTTCAAATGGAAAGAATGACAAAAATTGAAAAAGAATACATGGAGATAAATTATTTATTTATTTTGAATATTTTGCAAAAATTTTAACCCGTGACAATTTTTGAAAAGCTAATTGGATATTAGAGAAAATATTAAAAAATCGAGAACATAATTTTATAGTTAATTGCATCACGACAGATATAGTGTACTTTTCTGAAAAATATTCACCATTTTCCGCATTCCTCAACTTCTTCTTCCTCTGCTCTTCATTTTACTATTCTTTTTTTTCGGGGGGGTAATCTTCATTTCTTGTTTACAAAGTACTTGCAGGCGAGGAAACGTTTTCTGAATGTAACGCTAAACATAACTTTAATGATGAGATCATTTATTTTTCTTTAAAAAATCATTTTTTAGCATATTTCAAAAAATTTCATAGAACAAAACAAAACAAATTCAAAAATAATAGAACAAGATAAGTAACTGTTATTAAACTTATTTTTTGGATTTTTATAATAAAAATAATTTTTTTTTGTTCAACACTTTTTTATTTATACAATTAAAAAAATTTATTTGGTTCAAATAATCGATTAATTGTCTATTGTTTAATAAATATTTACTTGGACCAAATAATCGATTAATTGTCTATTGTTTAATAAATATTTACTTGGACCAAATAATTTTCTTTTTAAATCAAATAAACAGCAATTGAATCAATAATTTCTGTATTTGAATCAATAATTTCTGTATTTGAACCAAATAACATTTAATTGTTAAAAAAAGAAAATTTATCTGATACAAATAAATATTTTTTTGATAATAGTCAGCAAGTAATCCATTATTTGAATCAAATAAATATTTTTTCACTGTAAACATAAAAATCTGAAACCATATGTATGTTCATAGGAACATTTTTCAAAATTTACAGATCCGACAGATTAATAATTATAAATTATTTATTTGATGTTTTAAGAAAAGATTATTAGAACTGTTATTTTAAGAAGGAATCGATGAATGTTGGGATTTGCTTCTTTGAAGGTATATACAATATATACATATATATACAATATAATTTCTTCGATGGAAGTCAGTGGTTTATTATCCAGAACGAGTTTCGCCGTTTCCGTACTCTTCTTCGTGCGTCGATGAAACTGAAAATACTGATTGTGAAAGTTAAAGTAACAAAGACTCGCAAAAATGATTAGTAGGAAGATATTGCAAAAAAAAAGTCTCTAGATTTTTTTTTTGCAATATCTTCTTTTTGTCGCTTTAAGTTAATTTCAAAAATGAATACAAAGGACATAAAGTAGATTTAATTGTCTTGTTTTTGTTTGGAAATTCTTCTGTGAGAAAAACTTGAGTTTTTTGTTTTCGAGTTAAATAATTGTAAACGGTATTATTAAATTATTAATTAATCAAGAAAAGTTTTTGCTGTTGTTTGACTATTTGTTGTTGTTAATATAACTAACAGTTTTTGAAAAACCAAAGAAAGATTTAAAAAAAAACTCATTTATTTTTGTATAACTAATAAAAAAATACGTATACCATTAGTTTAAAAAGAAAAAAAATTCTTCTGATGAATTAAAGAGAATTTCGAGAAAAAGTTGCGAACGATTTAGTAAATTTATTATCATTTTATCATCACTCAGCATCTGAAAGTACAAAGTTGGCTAGAAATTCGCAAAGCAAAAGTGTCGAATCAAAATGAATAGCACTTCCCTTTTGGCACGTGGTGTATCGCGAGGGAAAATCGAGCGAGATAAAAATGAAAGACGATTCTTTTGGATTACCGTTAATCGACGTCCGATCACAAGATAGATTCCGTGCTTTTGATTTTGACACATTTATTTTCACAGCGACCTTGAATACCTGAATGCAGAGCGACGATATAGAATCAAAGAAGGACGAGTGCAATTGGTGATAGCGGCTGGAGATGGCAATGGTCGACTACTAAGAGTTAGGCCTTTCAGTGCCAACCCGGCTCTCGTGCCGTGTAAAGCTTTTGTGTTTACTCTTTTCAACTCAATAATCGAAACGTGACTCTTTTAGTGACAAAAAAAAAAAAAGAAGCACAAAAATGTCTCTTTAGAAAATTAATTCAAAAGTGAAAAAAATCTTTCCCTCTGTGCGTCATTCAAGAAAAATGAAAATGCAAAATCAACATCTTGATCGAAATCCATCGATTATAGTTGAAAAAAGGTTTTACGTTCTTGGCGAAGAATCGTGGAGGAATCGTGAATGAAGTGATTCTGAAATTTTATGGATTTTACACCTGATCCTAAATCAAGGACCCAGGTATAAATTTTAAAAAAATATCTAAATAATAATAATATTAGTATCATTATTTCAATAATTTTCCATAAGGGTTTTATTATCATTAATTCTTATTAAGTATTATCATTACTATCATTACTGTCATTACCTGTTTTTATAAAGGAAAATAAAGAATCCTTTTTAAATAAAGGAAAAAAAAATAATAATAATAGTCTTGACAAAATGTGAAATCGAACTGTAGCTTTTGACCTTTGAGTAAAAGACAATTTCACTTTGGGACAGCATCAAGTCATCAATGTAACTAGACTAGAAGGAACATGACGAGCAAGTTTTTGTTTATGGTGCTCCACATCGATGAGAAACTACCCAACCATTTTGTACCTCGTTTCAATCTTACAATGCACGATCATGACTGGTACAAGATTTAATTAATTAACTAATTGATTACTCGCCACAATAAGTACATTGACAAGAAAGACGCGTCATTTTTTTCTTTTTTTTTGTTTCGTATCATTTGCTGTCAATATAACAAGTCATCGTCAATATTCACTGTATCATTTTTTTTTCTTTCTATAAAACATCAATAGGCCAATCCCTTTCTATAAATATCTTCTATTGTTAATTGATTACATGAATAATTGATAAATCCACAGAATGATTATAGGCAACAAGTCAATCAATTAACGAAAAGTTTAAATGTTTAATATCTAAATCGAAAATTGCTATTTTTACCAAAATGAAGTTACAAATTTCAATTTTCAAATTAAGTCAAATTAATTCATTCATTTTTAAATTCAATTTTCAATTTCAAGTAGTTCTAATTAGTGATAGTTTCGAGTGGTGTCAATTTCAATAAGTTGTAGTTTCAGGTGTCGATTTTAATTTTTATGGTAGTTATTGGAGATTGTTCCAACTAATTATAGTTCCAATTGCCAGTAGTTTCAAAACGATATTTCATTAACACTGTCATTTCAATAAATTTTTGAATTCAGTTACAACTTCAATTGTTAAAAATACCAAGAAGTCCTATAACCAATTATTGTAGCTTCAGTAGTTAGTAGCTTAAATCAATTGTTATTTTTTTAATTTTTAGTTTCAATTGTTTATAGCTATAACTGATTATTGGTAATACCAATAAATCCTAAGCAATTGTAGCTTCAGTAATTGGTAGTTTAAAACTTTAAATCCATTTTAATCTTTCCAAGTTTTTGTTTCAACTGGTTATAGTTATAACTGATTGTTGGTAATACCAACAAGTCCTATAACCAATTGTAGCTTCAGTAGTTGGTAGGTAAATTTTTTTTAACAATTTAAATCTTTCTAAGCTTTAGTTTCAATTCGTTATAGTTACAACTGATTATAAGTGATACCAAGAAGTCCCATAACCAATTGTAGCTTCAGTAGTTGGTAGTTAAATATTTTTAACGATTTTAATCTTTCCAAGCTTCAGTTTCAATTAGTTATAGTTACAACTGATTGTTGGTAATACCAAGAAGTCCCATAACCAATTGTAGCTTCAGAAATTGGTAGTTTAAAACTTTAAATTGATTTTAATCTTTCCAAGCTTCAGTTTCAATTGGTTATAACAATTTTAATCTTTCTATGCTTTAGTTTCAATTGGTTACAGTTACAACTGATTGTTGGTAATACCAAGAAGTCCCATAACCAATTGTAGCTTCAGAAATTGGTAGTTTAAAACTTTAAATCGATTTTAATCTTTCCAAGCTTCAGTTTCAATTGGTTATAGTTACAACTGATTGTTGGTAATACCAAAAAGTCCCATAACCAATTGTAGCTTCAGCAATTGGTAGTTTAAAACTTCAAATCGATTTTAATCTTTCCAAGCTTCAGTTTCAATTGGTTATAGTTACAACTGATTGTTGGTAATACCAAGAAGTCCCATAACCAATTGTAGCTTCAGTAGTTGGTAGTTAAAAATTTGTAAGTTACTTCAGTATTAACATCAGTTAATAGCAGCTTCTTTTTTTAATATATATTTAGAAATGAGAATGTAACAAATAAAAATTGGTAATTTTTGTAAATTGTTCTTGTGATTCGCGATATGCATATATTATCACGTCATACCGAACGTAATCTTTAATATCGTGAACCATTCCGGAGTACCGGTATAATATAAACGTGAATCGAAACTATACATGCTCGCTCGTCCAAAGTGTCGATCGAGGTTTCCACCGGTTATTTATTACCGTTGTCACACTTCCGTAATACTTCTTCTTCTTCTTCTTCGTCGATGGATCGTCCGCCCGCTCGAGATATCCTCACCTTTCCATTCATGTTCATGACCAGCACAATCTATACGCACTATTATTTCTTCACCTTTCTTTTTTTTCCTCTCTCTTTTCTTTTATTCCACTTTTTTTCCGGAAACAAACGGAATTATCAAACTCACATACAATTCCGCAAGTGTAAATGTTTGTTTCTGTTAATTCAAATAAACATCGTTTCAATCGATTAGAGAATTAATTAACTTCTTGTCCGGTTCTATCATATTTTCCTTCCGTTTTGAAATTTTTTTTCTTTAACAAATTCAATAGTTATGAGTGTTTAATTTATTTTAATTTAATTTAGTCTTTGGTGATTAATAACTAATTGGTGTATACTTTAACACACAGTTGTTTTAATTGGTGTACAATTGTTCTAAAAAATATATTTTCTATTTTTTTTTTCCAATAAAGTTATATTTAAACATTTTTTTTTCATAGTGAAATTCCATTTTTAAATATTGTTTTTCCAATAAATTTTATTTTCTACTAATTTAAGCAAATTCGAAACAGAAAAAGTACATTTTGAAAAATGATAGAAATGAAGTAATAAGTGTAGAAAAATGGAAGCGGTTTGTAAACAATAATATCGAAATGATATGAGACAAGTAGTGACAGAAATTATACACTTAGAGAGACCGGTTTTGATGAACCTCCTAAGATTAGAATAATAATTAAAATTCTTCTCACTACTGGAACTATTTCAGTATTTAATTTTTTTTCTGCGACGATTAGATGCAAAATCATCGATAATACATTCTAAATATAACTGACAAGTTTCTTATATATCTTTCTATGTTCGTAAAATAATCTTATTTTTCAAATTATTAAAAATTGTATACATACTTGCATAATATTCCGGTTGAATAATATTTGTAACCTAATTTTATTTTAACGTATCGTAAAAGATGTAAATATTTAAGTTTTCTTTGAAAAAAAAATTCGATCCATGTCAGTTACTTTGTTTTCTCATTTATAAAAATTATTTCCTACAAGTTTAACTCAACGTGTATTTAAAATTTTAAACTGTCGAAAAAAATCTGTTTTCAATTTTTTTTATCGATCATCTTTTTGTTTGTATTAAAAAATTATTTACTAACGTAAATTGTGTCCTTACTGTTTTTCTTTCTGTCGGAAAAAAAGATACTCTTTTACATCTTTAAGATTACAGTTCTATAATGTAAAACATAATGTTTAGCGCAATCTTATGAGAGGCATCTAATAAAGTTATAGATAGTAGTAAACGAACATGAGAAAAAATTTACGACTTTAATTTCCCTGTTGAAAAAAAGAAATTCCAAAATACTATTACGTTTTAGTGGTAGTTTGTAAGCCGGTCCGGTTCTTTTAGACGGTCAATTTTAATAAAATACATAGTTATCACATGATTTTATAAATATATGCCTTGTAATAACAGACTTTACGCTAAAATGTATGTACTTGTCCGCCAGGTCTATGATTAAATATACATAGTTGCTGAGAGAGACTGACTATTCTTACCGGAAGCGCATATGCTGTGAAACTTGACAACTAAATAAAAAATTTACAATTTATTTGCAAAAAAAAAAAAAAAAGTGTTAATTGGTGTAATTAAGAACCAACATTTTTTCTATTCTATTTTATTTCAATTCATTATTATTTTTAAATTTTAATCAATTTCAATTTGTTGAAATTGTTATACTGATTAATTAATTAATCAAAATAATGAGAGTAAAATTGGTTGAAAAATTACATTTGAAAAAATTTCAAAAAATTACTTTTGTTTATGTATTTCTAATTTTTTGAAAAGAGGATTAAAATTACAAAGAAGAAATTTTTGTTGGATAGGAGTAATTTGAATGAAGAATAATTGAAATTAATTGGAACAGTTGATTATGAAACTACATAGGAATAAAAATTGAGATTAGATTTAATATATGATCCTGGAGATGCCAGTTATCTTTTTCAATTGAAGAATTATTTCAAGGAGATCCTGTTATCCAATAGGCGAGCCAAAAGGTTAATACTCCAAAGAATGTACACATCCGGATGGACAAAAAATTTTAGTCAAAGAAAACAAGTCTTCCTCGAGAGATGTCCGTCACGTTCTTGGATTTCTTCGGAAATCGTGATCCAAAGTCACGCGAGTTTATATATTAGTTGGAAGAAAAAAACGAATTCCCCTCCGTGAGAATACAATAACGTTATACAACGATTGTCATGTAACAATCACGAAACATGAAAGTTTCATTCCTCAGTTTATAAACTCTCACTCAATTTTTCAATTTTTACTTTCAATCCTAATTCAGAATTTTTTTTCTCCATATTCTATTATTCTTCCATTCCATTCTTTCAAACAAACATTTTGATGACAAATTTTTCTGTTTTAATTAATTTTAACAATGAAAATAATTCCATTTTTTTGGTAGTTGATGGAACAATTTTTTTTGAAACGGTGGAACTTTCATCTTGATATTGAAAAAAGAGAGGAGAGGGGAAAAAGAATGAAGAAGAAATCGTGTTCTGTGTTGCATTGATATAGAATCATTGAGCTAGATCAAAATTTTGTGATCAGTGATCTAATCCTTTCAAGCGCGGATCTTGATTCGATCTAGGTTAATTGAATACAAGTTGTCCAATATAAAATCTGATCGCTTCCAGAGATAGTTTTAGTAGTCTTCATTTTCTCCAATGTCTGATTGACAGTTTTTGCCATAGGAAAATTATTAACTTCCGGGATTAGGGCAAATAAAATTTACAATAAAATTATAAATAACGCCATCGAGAAAAAAATGTATTTTCATTAAGCAAAGATTTTGCTATATGTATTAAAATTTTTTATTATATGGAAAATTTTGAAGTGTATTTTATCATCAATTTCTTGGAAAGAAGTGGAATTCAAAGAAGAAAACTGTACATGTTCGATTACATGATTCGTGGAGAGAAGTAACGCAAAGGTTTTTCAAGGAAGAAGAGTGAGCGGTATATAACTAAATAATATTCTCGTGCGGCAATGTGAATCGACTTTGCGGATTTAAGGAGAATGAGAATAGAGCAATATGGATGTATGGGAATCAAGGAACGATTGAGTGTAACATATACGCGCTGTGGCAAAGGAAACGTTTTTTTGGTCGACTTTATATCTGAAGCCGGTGTACACACGAGAATACGGGTATTACGATCGTCCTAATGGGTTACGATCAGGCAATCGATGAGGGATCTAGTAGCCCTCGATCGTAATAGCCACCTCACTATTACGATCTAGTCGATGCTTCTCGCACCACTGCTATCTTTACTGTGTCAATTAGCACTGCACTATAATCAGCATTGGCGCAACGGTAAAGAATTACGCTCCCTATGATCATGATCCTTACGAATTCAAATAAAACCTTGTTTTTATTCTTCTGATAAAAAATCCATCATCATCATCATCTTCTTCTTCTTCTTCTTCTTTTTCCTCTTTTAGCTCCTTATTCTCTATTTGTTTCCGTTTTCAATTCGCGGTATTTGTTTTATACAGAAGAATAAAAAATTATTCAATATTTATGTAATTACCAATAATCGAATCTACAACCAATTGAAAGTCTTCATGTTTACCAATAATTGAAACAAGGTGAATTTTTTTCAGATATAAGATAAATGTATAATTGTGATAATTGTATCAGTTGCAAATTGATGGAAACTAACAATTTTAGTATAAAATTAATAATTACATGAACTGTGGAAATAGTATTTTAAAATCATAATACGCAACCCTCGATTTCTGACGAATTTCCAGATTTTAACCCCTCCTAGTACTTCTAATACTGACGATTTAAGCCACACCTCTCTGTTCAGGTTGGCCATTTTCAGGGACGTACTCACTTTTAATTTGGAGAATACAATTTACATATGTAAATATTTTTTGTATTTAGTATAATTTAGATTATCCTTTGAATTATTATAACATTCAAACAAATAATATTGATAAATTAAAATGAAAACAGTACGTATAGTAACAGTAGGAAAATAATTTCAAATTTATTTCTTAATTGATAATTCACGGTCCTGGAAACTCATGCGCGCGTCGATTTTCTCGTCAGTGCTGAAAATCGAGGGGAAATGGAATGCATGGAAAGACTGCAGGAATTTCGGGAAAAAGTAAATAATTTTTGCCAGAAGCAACTAAAATTAGTAAAAAAAAAAAAAATGATGATCTGAAAAAGAAATATAATGCTAAAACAGTTGAAACTTCTAAAAGGAATGAAATAAATTTCCTCGTTTCGGATAAATTTTCCGTAAGAAAAAAATTGTTCTCCAATATTGAGAAAATATATTCAGTCAAGTGGCTCCATATAAGCCAAAAGTCGATAAATTATATTAACCGGTAGCAATTTCGACGAATGAAAATGCATTTCTGACATATAAAGGAACCTACTTAAATTTATAATGCATGTGGCGATAAAGTATCAATAATTAAGGAAAAAAATCCTTTTAATAATCACACCTGTCCTGTATAAATTCCTGATGTAAAACGAACCATGGAAAATGTACCGTATAAGAACGATAAATTACTTTCGTTACGCCTCCCATAAATGTCACTAAAGGCGACATTTCTACAGTGATACCACACATATCGTAAAGAAAAAAAAAACAATATTCCAACATTTTATTTCCTCTATATTGTAATATTGATACTTTTTTGGTAATTAATTTCCAAACGAGACTTACTAAAATGGCAAATACTCATCTTGAAGTAAGTATATTTAATAATTATTTATACTTATTTCAAAGTACAGAAAGTTTGTTATGTATCACTGTTACGTAACACTGTTCTGTCAAAGTTACATAACAGTGATGAAAAATTTACATAACAGTTATTTGTAACAATATTTATAGAACACTTCTGAAAATCTTACAGAACAAGAAACGAAATTTTGATTATAAAATTGTAAAATTGTAAAATTCAAATTTGAAAGTAACCTAATTTTATTGGCTCTCCATTTCTGCGAATTTGAATAATAATTTAAAACTAGTCGATGAATAAACAAGGAACGTTAAAAAAATGGAGAAGATGAAGAAGAAGTCGTGAGACTTTTTAGCCTTTTTCATATGAAACCGATCAAACTTGAAGATTATACTGGCGTGATAATCATGAGTTGCCTTTGATCGAGAAGCTTGTCACGCGCGCAGCATGTTTAGGAAGTCGCATGGAAGCCGGTCTCAAGTCAGTCGTTATGAAACTCGACCGTAACCATGAATTTTAATGTTCGCGAGCCTTTACTGTCACAATCGGTACCGAAAGTGTGCATAATATGTAGACAGTGAATCGGCATTACAGTTAGGAATTCCGTTGTTTGTTTTTTTAACTCATCATTTTTCCTTTCGGAAATTTATTTATTTGTCCACTTTTTTATCTCTACTGTTTATATATTATTAATTAATAATTTGTTTATCTATTTACTTATATATTTATTTATTTATTTACATATCTATTTAACTATTTATTTATTAATTTAATTATATATTTATTTATCTATTTATTAATTTATTTATATACTTATTTATTTACATATCTATTTATCTATTTATTTATTTATTTATCTATTTTTTTATATAATATTTATTTATATATTTATTTA
>JUFY01023370.1:0-10868 GCA_001855655.1 Leptopilina clavipes | reverse complement strand
AATGTATAAATATCGAAAGTGGATGTATACAGAAATTTATTTTACTGCAATCCATTTTTCATGCAAGAAACACTGTAAAAAATCATGTTCTCTATAGAAAGATGACTTTTTACAGTGTTTCTTGCATGAAAAATGGATTGCAGTAAAATAAATTTCTGTATACATCCACTTTCGATATTTATACATTGCAGACACTGCACATTGAGTCATAAAAACATTTCATTAATTTATAATTGTAGAAAATAAACATTAGGTTAAATTAATATTAGTGAAAAATAAAATTTCAGAATATTAAAAATTTATTATATTAAAATTAATAAACAAAGAAATAATAAATTAAAAAATTTCGGAAAAATATAATTCAATAAAACATAAACTTATAATAAAATTAATTGTAATAAATAAAAATTTTACAAAATAAAAACTTAAAATCATTAAATTTACAATATACAGAACTTAAATAACATAAAGTTTATAATAAAATATAAATATAAAATTTAAAAATTATTGTAAAATATAGTTACAGAAAAAAAAAATTTTTATGAATAAAAATTAGAAAAAAATAAATTACTATAAATTATAAAGGTAGAAAAAAAGTTTACATCACTATTAAATAATTATAATTTAAGTATTAAAGTAATGTAAAAAGAAAGCATTTAAAAATTTAATGTACAAAAAATATCCTTAAATTTCAAATGCACCTAATATAAATTTCAATAATAAAAAAGAATGACAAAAAAAATAATATAATAAAAAATAATTTGTTTCATGATAATTAACACAATAATAAGATCTGCAGTATAAGATTTTAATAAAATTAAAAAATCTAAAATTAAAAATTAATTTTTGTTAAAAATTATATAAAAGAAAATATCGAAAAACAAGAAGTTATACATTGAAATATTGCAATACATACAAATACTGCAGTATATTAATTCCCTTTTATTGACATTAATTGTTAAAAAAGTTATCTGAAAAAAACTTAAGGTTTTTTAAAAAAACCGCATCATAAAGATTTCATTAATTTAAATTTATATAATTTTCACTTTTAACAATATACTTTTAAACATTATTTAATTAATGATAAAAATATACTTACGTTATGTCCATATTTCTTCAAATAATAATACAAATTTATAAACATTGCACTACAATAAAAACTCACTTATCTAAAAATTATAACAAAAATAATTTGTAATATTACATTTTCGACCACGAAATGCATTTCTAACTTTCGAATTCGGGACAAGTGGTAGCATCCCATACATTAATTATTGAAGTGATAAAATTATAATTTAATCTGAGATTTAACAGAATTAGCGGAAAGTTGATCAATTTTTATCACTTTCTCTTTGCAATTTTTACTGCCTATTTTATCACAAGAAATTGATTCTTGTCCTGGCGTGTAAAATAGGCAGTTCTCGTAATTGATAAATTCTAAAAAGTTGACGATTTGATTGACGTTTTCGTTTTGATTTATTCCACCTTTAAATTGCTCTCGAGTGAAAGGTGTTTATTTATCAGTCTAATGGTTTTTATTTTATACTCTGAAACATGCGGAGACTTGCATGATTTATTTGTCACTAAAAGTTCATTAACCTAAACAGCTTTCATTTCAACTTAATTTACTTAAATTAAAAAATTTATACACACACACATATATATAAAGTACACTCGCACTTTCGTTCACGCAAGGAGGTTCATTAATCTTCGTACTTTTTTTTTCGCGTGCACGCTCGAATCATGCGTGACATTAATTATGACGCTAATTCTTATTCAATTTAATTTCAAATAAGAGTAATTACGTTTCGGTGTGATCATATATTAATTATCCACATGGGATATTTACATGTTTAGTGCGCGAATAATTTAAAAATAGTTTTCTGAGAATATATGTATAATATACACATTATGATGTAAATGGATATATATGAATGGATAAATAATAAAGTAGATACTAGAGATGGAAAGAAGTGATTATGGAATCAAATATATGTTTCTTACTCGTCAGTCCATATTCCAATCGAGCAAATGAACAAAGAAAGTATTTACCGTTAAAATCGTATCTTTCGGTCAACTGCGAGAATCGAACGGAATAGAAGACTGTACGGAATGCCTATGAGGAATCGTTTTCAGTTTTATTGTGTTGTTTTAATGTGTTATATTCTTATGTATAGTTAATTGTCACGTAGTGTGGGTATTATTAATGATTGTGTCAGTGGTACTCGTGACAGATCGATCCTGATTTTTTTTTTTTTTTTTTTTTTTTTTTGCTAGTTCTTATTTAGGGGGGACCTTTTGCGATTTGTATACATGTGTTTGTTTGTCGGGTTATACATAACTGTATCAAGTCCAGGCCACTCGGGGTAAACCCTGCATTAACTAAGTTACGTAATGACTGGTTTTCTCAGAGAACAAATCCTGATATCAACCTCTCTCTTTCCGTCGTGTTCGGTTACCTCCTACTCTCCACCAGTTTCTCTCTATCCTTCCTCTTTATTCCCCAACCTACCTCCTGGCCAGAGAGTAATTGCAAAGTACAGTTACTTCTTTGTAGCCCTACTACTAACCTCAGGTCTGTGATAAAAAGATATATAGATAGATATCTGCTGGTGAACCAGATCAACGGAATAGGCTCGGGATCTATATTATATAGTTGCAAGAAAACTCATCCAAGTTTAAAAACTTGGGAATCGATTAACAATCGATTAGAAGGCATTCAATTATATTCGTCGTCTCGTCTTTGATTTATAGATAATCTTCTTTTGGTCTTGGGGAATTTTTCACCAAGTGAATATTTCACCAAAGTGATTCAACACTTTGGTAAAAAAAGGTTTAATATTGAAGAAGTTATTTCGCAAAGGGAGTGTCATTTTCATTTTTGATGGAATTTTCTAATTAAACTGAATTTTCATTTCATAATTAAGTTGAAAATTTATTTATTTTAATTGAGTTAGTGTTTTTACCCCAATTTTCTATATTATACTTTTCGCTCAGAATTGGGAAAAATTGAAAGTGAAGCAAATATTCGAAAAAGTCTTTCTTATTATTAGTGGGGATTTAATTAGTTTGAATGGACTATGTAACAGGATGACAGTAAACGTGGAATCTAGGTCTGAAGAAAAGACAGTGATAAAAAAAAAATTTTTCTCCTTTATATTAGAGTTAGTTGCCTCGTTACACAACTACATCCAGTTGTTCTGTAATTTATAGTTCTCCATGGGATCAACAGTTTTTGCTCTCAAGTTGGCCTGTTGTGTTCCGTTTCATATCGCCTTCTTATCTCTGTATTTACAATTGTCTCATATCCTCGATTGTATTTCAATTTAACACTCTTAAAATCGTCATTTCCTCATATTTTGAATTTTTGCTTTTTAAATTTTCGAACTTTTCAAGTTTTTATTTTTGAATTATTGAATTTTCGAACTTTTCAAGTTTTTATTTTTGAATTATTGAATTTTCAAACTTTTCAAGTTTTTATTTTTGAATTATTAAATTTTCGAACTTTTGAATTATTAAATTTTTGAATTTACGAACAATTGAATTTTTGAATTATTGAATTTTTAGATTTAATTTTTAATTATAAATTTTTATATTTAATTGATTTAATTTTAATTTTTTGATTTATAATTTATAATTTTGAATTATAAAAGCCACATTATTAATAATGCATGTTTTCTTTTATTCAAACGATTTCAGTAATTTATATACATATCAAATTCACACGTCAATTATCCTATGTTTCACATTTTGGTTTATTCACCACAGCGTGTAAACGTTTCCTTTTTTTATTTTCTAATTCAAGACATCATTTTCTCACACAATTTCTAAAAAAAAGAAATCATTAATCCTCAGAAATTAGTTTCATCACTTCCGATTTTTGTCTATTTTTATAGTATAAATTACTTTTTCGTTTATTGACACGAACCGTAAAATGTTCAATTTGCCCCCAGTCGTTTGGAACCGTTGCTAGAAGGTTTTCTTTTAATTACCAGCAAGTTCATTAAATTGTTAATTTAGAGAAGAAGAAAAAATAAAAGAACAATACTATATTGAATTTATTATTTATTTATTATTAAGATATTTATTTATTTATTATTATTTATTTATTTATTATTATTTATTTATTTATTATTATTTATTTATTTATTTCTATGAAAGTACTAAAACAATAAATTCTAAATAGAATTTATCTCTCTAAATTTAATTTAGTGAAATTTGTAACTTAATTTGAATCAGTAACTGATTTTTTTTGCCTTTGAATTAGTTCAATTTTACTACTAAATGGTAAAAAAAAATGTACCGTAATTCATTATTAGTAATTTTGTAACTAATTCAAAAGCAAAAAAATTTGACTACTTTGTATTTAGAGAGATAAATTGAAAATAAAAATTTGAAACAGTTTGAAAAGTTGTGCATGGGAAAAGTTTGGAAACCTCGATCGCGAACTTTACCATGAGTCAAAATGAAGAAATGTCAGAGGAAGATCGATGGTAGATATATATGTAGATAAAGACACGCATGACGACCTTTCACTAGGACAAAGTATATAGAGATACCCAGTCTTTCTATACTCTGAACAAAGCAGGAAGAAGTGAACCGCCGGATCGTAGAAGGGCATATAGCCCATTTGAATTACATTGGCTATATGCCCTTCTACGATCCGGCGGTTCAAGTGCTTAGGGACGATTCGTCGCTTATGTCTCATGTCTCTTGACCGCGTAGATTATTGTTCCAGTTATTTAGTTAAATTGACCGTGGGCTTATTAAAAAGTCCACATACGTGTTCCGACTATCAATGTAGCCTTGACAAAGCCACCGAGAGAGGATCGTGGAAAAATTCTTTTTTACTTCTCCCATCATTGTTTTCGTATTCAAAAAAATTTTTCATATTTTACAAGCGCACTTTTTTATTTCCAATACTTTCACGTTTTCTCTCGTTAAAAAAATAAAATTCCTCTTATATAGGTATTGTAAAAGAGGAATTTATTTTTTTCCCCGAGTTTTTGGTCTTGACTTTCACGCAGAGTTTTTTTGAAAAAAATTTATTAATACTAAAAGGAAACAAATTTTACGAGACAAATAATAATATACGAGCAAAGTAAAATATTGTCTTCAGACACAAATAATACAGTTGTCAGTTGTGTATTTTTTCAAGGGAAACTTTAATGGCTCAAACCTGTTCGAATCCAGAGTTCATATAAGGATAGTCTATATTTTTTACTTATTCGAATGCATCCATACCTTTCGAACAGTTAACTTTTCAAGAAGAAAATTGAATAAATTGGAAGATTATAGTTATGGGAGAGATGTTAGAAAATGGGGTTTATATAAACATGCGAAACTGTGAATATTCCCTGAGACTGGGAGATTTGAATTATTTACGTTTTTCCCCTTTATCTTAAATATTACGTCTAAGTTTATTTCATAATTGGTATATATTCAATTTGTCTTGATCGAGTCCAGAAGTGTAAGTACTCAGTCGGTTCTCCAATTACACTGGCCCTCCGTAACTTGCAACAGAGGCGGATATTAACCCTTCTACCTTTAGCTCTTCCTACACCAGGCTAGCACAACGGACATTCATTTCCTGCTTGGCAGCACCCAGTTGAAAATTACAAAACGGCTTTTCGCACACTGGTACCCTTGCTTTTTGCATTATTTTCCCATTTTCAATTTTCTCCTTTTCCATTTTCGCAAAAAAAAAAAAAATTCTTCATTTTTGCAGAATTTTACATTCATTAAAATAAACTTTAATAAATTATATAAACAAACAAAATATTTCTTCAGTTCAATCTTTGATGTTTTGACATTTATGCAATATTATTTCGAGATATTTGAGCAAGTGGTATTTAAAAAGATGTATACGTTTCAATTCGCGACTAATTCCCAATACTTAAAAGTTCATACACAGGTGTGTATTATTTTTTTTTTTTTTGTAAAATGTCAGGTGAATATCTTATATTATGTTTTTCCATCTATACTTTTTCTTAATATCTTTCTATCATTTTTGTGGGAAAGTTAAAAATTTATATAGTTTACGAGGTAATAATCTAATCGTCAAAAATTTATAATATATGAAGATTATATTTAATGGGTGATGACCAAAATGAAGTTCATCATTAATTCCCTTGAATTAAGTGCCTTGTTAAACTGTCGTTGGACATAAAACCCGCGCGTCCTTAATTAAATTCTCAAGAAGAATATGCTTTGCAAATGCACTTTCTCACTCGAGTTTGTTACAAAGTTTTATATATATATATGCGATTCCATCGAAATATTGGAAAGCGAGTCTCTGTTGTTCGTTCGTGCATGTTATGCTTGTCGATACAATTTAAATTGGAAACTCGGAAAGAATTTACAATCAAAGTATCGTAAACTTGATGATCGCTCTCGTAAACTCTAATGATGATATATTAAAACATATTTCGCGATTTGTATATCGATTTTTTTCCGAATTTTTTCCGATATTTCTGAATTTCCATAATGACGCATTTTATTCAGTTTTTGAATTTTCAGAGAATTTTGAATAGTCAACGATTATTAACGTAATTTTCCCTTTCTCTCTCTCTCCCTCTCTCCTTATTTCTATTTCAAACCCGTTAGACTAATTCGGTTATTCTTTGATTACGATAAAAAAAATTTAATTTAATTTAACAGTAAATTCATTTCATCTACATTTGTTTTCATTTATTAAGATCTACAGGTAAAAAAATGATAGAAAGATATTAAGAAAAAGTATAGATGGAAAAATTTCATCACCTCATAAAAAAAAAATATTAAACTTTCAAATAAAAATACGGCACGACTTATAATTTTAAATGCATTTTTCCTTTATAATCTTAACTGTAAAAGTATAAAATATATCTTCCTTGAAATTTAATATAATAATTTTAATACAGCGAAAGATTCTTTTCTTTTTTCTTGCGTTTATTCTCAATTATTTCTGCTCCTTTTTTTTTATTTAAATAATGAAAGACTCATTTAGATGTACATAAAATAAAATAATTTTACAATAATCTTTTGAAAACATTAAACTTAATCTCTCGAGATTTACATTTTCCACAACAAAATATTAAGTACGTTGTCAGATCCGCTAAAAGTTTAACTCTTTTTCTTTTAACATCAGTTTAAAGTAAACTGTTATATTTTATGATGGTTTTGAGTAGAAGGAAAAATTTGAATTTCTAGGCTAAATTTATTATATGTAAAGCCCAATCACTTAAGAGTAATTAATATAACGAAATTGTTACTTTTTAGAGAGAAAATTCTTAGGAAAAAATTTCTCGAAAGTTTCTTATTGTTGAAATAATTATCCAAGATAGTAAAATTTAGGATTGTGGTTTAAATTCGAATCTTGTAAGTTTTTAAAATAAATCTAGTTATGAGACATTGAAAAAAAAATTATTTGATTCAAATAATGAATTACTCGAATTTTAATTATTAATTTAATATGTTTAATTTATCAAATTAATGTAATCAACTTTTTCCTAAGAATTTTCTCTAAGAAGTAACAATTTCGTTAATAATAAATATTTACTTGAACCAAATAATTTTTATTTCAATCAAATAAATTGTAATTAAATGAATAATTTTCTGCAGTTAACTGTAATTTAATCAAAAATTTCTGCATTTGAAGCAAATACAATTTAATTAACTCAAATAAAAATTATTCGGGTTTAAATAAATATTTATTTGGTAATTTATTTATTAACAGTCAAGTAATTCATTATTTGAATCAAATAAATTTTTTTCAGTGCTGAAAAATGTTAATATGGAAAAATAAATTTTTCAAAAAGTCAGGGATGAAAATTTCCAGAACTTGCATTTTAATGTTAAACATTTTGTGTAAATTGAAGTCTTTCGAGTAATACGGTTTTGGCTATATATACATCCGTTAGTGCGACGAATAGCTAATTAAATTTTTTTTTTTATGAAAAAGGGCGCATAAAGCTCGCGCAGTTTTAAAAACAAAATGGGTTTACATCATAAACTAAAATCCTCCGTTAGTATAAAAACTGGGTTAATTATACAGTCTGTATTATTTACGCTATTTTCTTTCATAAAGTTACGCAAAAAAAGTATATGAAATATTTAACAAAAGAACAAGTTTCTTTTTCTAAGTCACATAGCAATGAATTTTTCCTTTAACTTTTACCACTTTCAGTTTTTTTTCCCCTCTGTGGAATTATGTCTTTTACAGAAATCCTATACCTTAAAAATGATATAGAGAGATCGTAATGCAAAAATTCACTTTTACCATAAATAAATAATTAATAGTTTTGCAATATTTTAAATGATGTTTTTACTGCAATTTTTATACATTACGAATGTCAAAATATCTCCGTTAAAAAGTTTTCTATTATATATTAGATTTTTATTTTATAAAACAAAAAGGATGCTTTTAACTATTGGAAAAAAGAACTTTTAATGGCGCGTTATTCACTTGGTTAGAACAAAGTTTCTCCAGACTAATTAACAAGTACGATTTCTATAACGAAGGCGTAATAAGGAAAGATGAAATTAAAATGAAATAAGGATTAAAACTTTATTTCATCTCGAGCAAAATTTCTTCGTAACTTTTTCTCTTGAGTGAAAAAAAAAAAAGAAAAAATTTAACTTCTCTAGAAGTATGACTAATGTGTTAACTTTTAGAGTAAAAAGAAGATGATAATTAGGGAAAAAAATCAGTGAATCATTTCAAATATAGTTCAATAATATCATTATCTTTGTGGAAAAGGAAAAAGTAACAATAAACAAAAAGTTTCATTACTCATAGAGTTAATTTTCGACAAAGTGGATAATTTTTTCTATGTGACGTAACATTTAGGTGCATTACAAGACTAAAAAAATTATTCACGAGACAAACGTGACGGTACATATATAATAATAAAAGTTTAGTAACAGCGGTTTGATGTAAACACGTTTTCTGATCCCACGCAATCGCAATTGTCTCAACGTGTTTGATGACAATGCGTGACAGATCTGATAATACTTTATCAAGACCTTGTGACATAAAGAGTTTCAAGAATATGAAGGGTTCGTATCCCGACAAATTCCCCTCTAAAATTCGAACACATTTTAAATACACTTGAGAATTGGAGGAAAAAAGAAAAGAATTTCTATTGTTATTGAAAAAATACCTGAATTTCATCTTCAAAAATACTCCAAATTGATTTTCATTCAGATTTCTCTTTCGAAAAGTAAAAAAACAACAAAGGAAATATGTTTTCTTAGTGTTAAAGAAATTTTATGAACTACACTGAAAAAAAATTTATTTGATTCAAATAATTCAGTTATAATAAATACTTATTTGTATCAAAAAAATTTTATTTGAGGCAATTAAATGGTATTTGATTCGAATACATTTTATTTGAGTCAATTAAATGGTATTTGATTCGAATACATTTTATTTGAGTCAATTAAATAATTTTTGATTCAAATACATTTTATTTGAGTAAAATAAATTTTTTTGAGTCAATTAAATTTTATTTGAGTCAATTATAAATGGTATTTGATTCAAATACATTTTAATTTGAGTCAATTAAATGATATTTGATTCAAATACATTTAATTTGAGTAAAATAAATTTTATTTGAGTCAATTAAATGGTATTTAATTTAAATAATCGATTAATCAAATAAATACTTGTATCAAATAAATTTTATTTGAGTCAATTAAATTTTATTTGAGTTAAGTAATTGGTATTTGAATTAAATACAAAAATTTTTGATTCAAATACAGTTGATTTGATTCAGATAAAAATTATTTGGATATCAAGTAAATATTTATTTGATAATAGACAAATAATCGGTTATTTGAATCAAATATATAAATTTTTTCCAGTGTAGAAAATTGTTAAAATTTTCATTATCGATAACTTTTTAGGGAATATTCTTATCCCGTCTCTCATGAATTTATTACATAAGTATTACCTTTGAATGAAAAGTACCTATTTATACAAATATAAATGTACAAATATAAATAGGTATAGTTGGTGAATAATAATGGTCTATGTTGCATGGGAAAATTTTTCCTTTAGGACGAGTGTTAATATTTATCTTTTAACACATGATGGCCCCTTCATAGTTTTAAATACGTGTGTTTAAGACACGTATATATTGTAGAACATCTGCCTTCCATCCGGTCCGCCTACAATTTGTACCCTCGCGTTTTATCTCACAAGTTTTGGTTACTTCAAGTTAATTATTACTTGACTTGACTTGTTGCTTTCAAAACGTTGTTGCCTTTAACTTGCATTACTCACTGATGTGATAAAAATTTTTTTTCATGTCTATTTTTGTAAATTTCCCTTTCAAATATTTCCAGATAGAAGATATAATATAAAGAAAGAAGAATAAAAAATAAATAAACAATAAAAAATTATTAATAATATTCTAAAAATATAATAATATGTTAATAATAAAAAATTATAAAAATCATAATAATATATTAATAATAAAAAATTATAAAAATAATTTTATTAATTTTGAGAACAATGTACAAGATCATTTTTTTAAATTAAAATATATAATGAATGGTGGGTATAAAATATTACAAACGTATTCTATTTTTTTATGCTGATTAATGCGCTTAGATTCTAAGAAAAATATAGTTACTCCGAATGAAAAAGAATGTGACGTTTAAATGGGTGCAAATGTCAAGTGTGCATAAAACCTGATTCTTCGGCGGTTGCTTATCATTTTTATCAACTTTCAAAGATGTAGTTTTTTTCCCCATGACTCAATTCATTTTTATAAATAGGATTTAAATGATAGTTTAATAGTTGTAGGTATGTATTTTTCAGTTTTATTATTAACTCTAATTGCCTTCTTCTTTTTCTTCCTCGGAAATTACCTTCTTATTAT
>JUFY01023369.1:20927-44237 GCA_001855655.1 Leptopilina clavipes | reverse complement strand
GCAATGATTTTACATACAATTTACATTATGGCTAGCAGTGCTGAATTTAAGACTCATCTTAAAATAAGATTTTATTTTTACTGTGTATAATCTTAGTGAAAAATAATTGGTTAGATCATCATGTATCAACCCACAAATTCTGAATCTTTATTGGTCTACAAAAAAAAGACCCCTGGGCCTATTATTTCCTCTCTTGAGTTACTAATCACCAATCACAAATTTCAGGTTAGCTTCAAGATCTCTCACGGCTCAGAAAATAATTTTCACTGAGAAAAAAAGCGGAAATAATGGAAGAAAAAGATGATGATGATGATAGTGATGAAGAAAGAAATTTTTACAGGACAAACGGGCATTGAGTGGCGAATGGTATTCTCTTAAAAGTGGGAACTTTAATTGTCGTGGTCCCAAAATGAGCCACTGTCTCAGGCCCGTGCTCGACACAATGGGACTCGTGGTAGTGGTGGTGGTGATGGCGCGTCCCTTATATTCTTCTCCAACAGTGTGCCCTTCGAATGCGCCTTTAGAAGGCCGGCTGCGAACCGGCCGTGGGAAAATCGAGCACGTGCGCAATTCCGGTCTCAAGATTCAAGATCCCTTCGGGGCCCAAAGACCCAGACGTCATTCGCCCTTTTTGCCTTTCTAGGTATATATATATATATAGTAGTAACATGGCCACCAACGAGTAATGCCATTCGATTCCAAAGACCCCCCTCCTTGTGTCCTAAGTAGAACCCGGATTCCTAAAACTGTTTTCAAATCATGACTTGGTCTTTCACAAGAGTCCATAATCGACGTTCCTTTACAAGAGTAGGTATCAGGATCAAACAATATTGATTCCAAAGAAAGGAATAACCAGAAAATATCAACGAAAAAACATTTTGTCAAAAATTAGTGTCTTTCCTCGTTTCGAGGAATAATGGAAATGATCAATTTCAAGAATGGAAACAATTTTCTCCTATAGAATGAAAACGCCAATAATTTTCGAAGCTACTTAATGGATCAAAAACATAATTTCTTTTTCTATCGCAAGTACATAAAATTACAGTCGATTCTTGTACCTAGGTACAATATGATGTCTGATGTAATACGTTTATAATCATTGCAAAATATTGCAAAATATTCAAGATTTATTGAATATTAGGAAAATTGAAATTTCACTAAAGGATGGGCCTTCATTGTAACATTAGGTGTAAATTGCCTGTGCCTTATCAAATTGCAAGCATAAAGGTCTCAGCAAGAACGATATTTGACTCCAGGAGTACGTCAAAAAGGAATAATATTTAAAAAATACATTCCAGAGGGTGGTGTTGCGGTAACACGTGCGAGGATCCATTCGACACTTTGAGATTATCGGGTCACACGGTGTAAAGTTACTGCTAGACCCAAGGATATATATACATTATTCGCTGAGCCTGTCAAGAAGTCTCATATCTTACTTCCAACAAGCACACATCTGTATTTTTCTTTCTACCTAATACACATATACCACCCGTACAGTTACGGAAAAACAAAGTCCTTAAAGAATCTTATCAAAATGAACGGCGAACATGCACACCAATTTCAAAATAAAATAATCTTTGCAAACTGACCCTAAATGAGAATATATGTAAAAATGAGCCTCCGGAAACAGATAAAGAAAAAATACACAAATAACCTTTTACTTCCAAATTCCGACATCTCGATCCATATGAGAAGAAGAAAATTAATTCAATTATATCCAAATCACTTAATTTCTACAGAGCAATCGGATCTCTTAAAAGAGAGTTAAAGGGAGTCCAAGAGAATTAAAGAGAATTAAAGAGAATTAAAGAGAGAGAAAGAGGGAAAGAGAGAAAGAGAGAGAGAGAGAGAGAGACTTGACCCCAGTATTAGTTGACACGCGACACAAACATCGTTGCAACAAATGAAAACAATTGATCATCCTGTCACGTGCCAATAATCCAAGTATTTAACCTTTATACACTTCCGAAAAAATCGAACTGACCCGCAAAAATAACTCACACAGACAAAAGAAGATCTTTGAGAAAAAAAATCAGAAGAAATTTTGAAACAATAAAAAAATGACGATGATAATTATAATTCAGATTCCAATGTAACTTGAGGCAATAAATATTTGTAAATTGAAAGGAATGAGAAACGAATAAATCATTCGAAGCAAAATGCAAATTAAATTTGTAGATGTAAAAGGAACTTTAATAGAATTCGGTATTATGGGTGTGTATTATATACATATGTATACGCCTCCTGATCTTTTTCTTATGCGAGAGTTTTTATTTACGTAGACGAGCAACCAACACAAAAATAACGATGAAAATTCAGTGTCGCACGTGCCAATAAACCTATTTCAATATATGTACTATAATTTACATGGCAATCGATCACCATTTGCATTGTATTTGAACCCGAGGAATTTTCATTTTAGAAACATCATCCTCGATATAATTGAAAAATTCATAACAATGATTCATACCATACTTTTCTCAAAGGAAAACGCAATTTAATATATAGTACATATATGAAAACAAAAGTATATTCAAATGTTTCCAAATACGACTAATTAGTTTCCAATTAGACCAAAATTTGTACATAATTTAAACCTTTCAATAAGAAGAAGAAGAAGAATAATAATTGAAAGAATAAAATATCTTTTCCAAAATTAAGGTCTGAAATTACAACACAAAAATTTTTCCAAAACTCGTGGTGAATAAAAAGAATAAAAATTATAGCCCGATAAAACTCCCAAGGCAATTTCAATTTATTATTTCTTTTATTATAAAATTGCTTTACGAAATTCAAATATAAAATTACGACTTTCATCAAAAAAAAAAAAATCAATCGTAGTTTCCAATTTTAAATTCATATATTGTATTAATGGAAGAAAAACTGTTTTCACCTTTTTTTGAATTTAAAAGTCAAATGGCGTGTAAAATAAATTGGATCAATATTGAGAAAGTTGCATTAAAAGGTTTTCCAAATATTTAAGAATCTTGCAATGATGAAAATAATTTTTTATATTTCATCATTCACTTATTGATTTTACACATTATTGTTTTTCACAGATGTGGAAAATATTCGAAAAATCATGCGTCAATAAATGAAATTTTTATATGTGTTGTTTCTACATTAAAAAAAAAATTATTCTTTGGTTTGGAAAAAAATTTTTCCTCTAATTCATATTCAAACGTAAGAATCAAAGTTCCCCCCTTCCCCTCATTCAACGTCCTGTCGTAATGAAATATGTAATAAATATTAGCCCTAATAACCATTTAATGGATAATTATTACAAAATTACAATATTTAATATTTAAATCTTGAGAGATATTTTTTAAGGGAAGAAGGATTAAACGAGGATGTAAAATAGAACAGAAAGGATCCAAAAGAGATTGTCATGTGATAAGAAGCGCGTAGCACGGAAGCATATGTGGCACGAGCGAGGCGCCATTCAATTAAAGAAAATAAGAAAGTAAAAAAAGAAGCAGAACAGCAAGGGGTAGAAATATAGGGGAACGGGAATTTTTTTTCTTTTTTTTTTTGAATGGGTCAAAAACGTACGGGTGAGTAAAACCGGCATGTGTGTTAAAAAGGGAACGGCATCGCCAGGTGAACTCGCAACCCGTGAGAATCTGCCAGCCGATTTCTTCTTTAGAACTCTCGCACTGGGTCAAAGGGTCGGTCAAGTTTATTACCAACAACTACGCAAACCCGCATCATCAGCATCACATATGCATTCAAGCAAAATATATACACGCATTTATTTATTTACATAAATATACTCATGTATTTATATTTTATATATATATATATATATATATTATAATCTAGCGAATCTTGTTCGCAAGGAAGGTCGGATAGTGAAAGTAGAAGTAGCAATCGCAGATGCGCATTTGGATCATTTGGATTTATAATATTGGACCGCGTGTGAAGAATGAAAACAAGTAGTTGCAACATTACAATTCACATTTTCCACCACACTAACCAACTTTCTTGCAAAAGGCAATACGCCCTTTGTTACAGAGCCGCGCGCCTATTTACGACTCCAACAAAAATAATTTATAAATCCCAGGGGGGCATTATTTTCTCCATAACCAGCAGATTTCCGAATAAATATTTATTATCTCTTTAGACATTTATCTTCTATTCTCTATTTCAAGTGCTAATTCAGTGAAAAAGACGAACAAACTATTTTATTCCCGCATAATATTATAATGTGCGACTAAAAACATATAGATAAATATCAAAATCCTTTCAAAGAATTGTGATTTTTTTGAATGATTTTCTCATTTATATTCCCAGAATATTCTCTCCATATTCAAAATTATTGGAGAATATATTATTAATATATAGTATATAGAAAAATATGAAGAAAATAAAACGCAATTCAGTCACAAATTTAATCATGCGTACCTATTTTTACAAATGCTCCAAATTATTTCCCCCCCCCCTTTTTTTTCTAATATGTGTTCAAGTTAATTAAATATTTAAAAGTAATTGAATTTTGGTATAGGATGATGTGTAACGTACGATATTTGTAAAGAGACAAACAAAAGTGTTTTACACATTTTCTCTCGCGTTTATACAGAAAAGAAAAGAAAAAAAAAAACATACGATTGGGAAAATTTGAAAAATTAACTGATGCAATTTCGATGGTTCATTACGTATATACATTCCAGATACACATCATCTTTATATACCGAAAAACATCAATATCGACCTTGGAATTAAAAGAAAAAAAAAAATATGAGGAAGCAAACATCCATCAAACAAAAAACATATGCGCTATAGTAAAATATAAAGAAGAGTAAAATTTAATTTTGAAAATTTTCTTATTTGATAAAATATATCAAAAATTATTCTATGAAAAGGCGGAAAAAATTTTTTTCTTTGTAAATTTGTTGACATAATTTAAAATTTTTTCTGGTAGATCAAATTCACTTATTGGAAAAATTATAAAAAGGTAGAAAAAATTATACATTTTCTTCTGCTGTATTTGTAAATTTGTTGCCATAATTTGAAATTTTTCTTACAGATCAAATTTTCTTATTAAAAAAAATTATAAAAAGGCAGAAAAAATTATAAATATGTTTCCTTCTGCATTTGTAAATTTGTTGCCATATGTATATGTGTGGAGTAATTTGACGGACCCTTTAATAAAAAAAAAATGCACTTCGTCCAGACTTGATTCTCACGGACTCGTGACCGTATCATCTCATATCGTGCGGCTTGCGTCAACCTCACCCCTAGGACATTATATTATATACACCTTGAATATTATAAGGACATATATAGCGTAAATTGACGCGTGCGAACCGACACAAACGTCACGAGGGGTGAAATTCGTATATATGTATATAAAAGGGGGTATCTCTGGCACGAGCCAACAAACGTGACATATGCTGTTTCAGAGAACAGCTGATGTACTAATAAGCTTCGCGCACGTGCGTTTCTTTTAATACATGTCTATAACTAAATATCCACCAACACGATATGGGAAAATAAAAACCTCTCGGCTGAAAGTGGTCAGAAAAATTTTTTTCTTGTTGAACAGTAAATTTCTGAATCGGATAATTTTACTAAAAATGACCTCAAATACTTCACAAACAAAGAATTTGAAAATGAAGAAGAAAATGAAAGAAGAATTTTGAAGAATGAAGAAAATTTATATAGTTAATGTATAAATTTTACAGTATGGCTAAAAATCTGTGAAAGGTTTTGGAAGGTATTGTACCCATTTCGCAATATGTCAGTGGGATTTTATTATTTCCGTCTCGCCAGTGATATCAGCAAGGACTTGGAAAATGAAGAGGCGCGACATGTCTGTAATAATGAAATTGGCGCCGTACGGGCAAAGAAGACGTGTTCCATTATATTATAATCGTCACTAACCCTTTGTATACAATTCATAATGATTTTTTGGTCGTTTTTAAATGATTTCGATTCCTTACGTAAAATAATCATGATCTACTTTCAACAAAAACAACGAGCAATAAATTGAAAACGAGAACAAATTAAAACCCAATCTGAAAAATAATAAAAAAAACAATCAAACGGAAGAAACAAACGGAAGAAACAAACAAACCAAAAAAATGACAAATTAAGACACAATTCAGAAAAACAGTCAACAATGGACAAATATAACAACACAAATGAAAAAAATACATGAAACAATGAATAGAATTTCTTCAATACAAAGTAAATGCTTACTTTTTTTTCCCCATACAATCGATCAAATAATTTACAAAAAAAAAAAAACGCAGGCGGTGAAATTCGTTTGAAAACCTGCATTCGATGGGACGATCGTGAAGGAATCATGATATATATATATAAGAAAACTGGATGCCTTTTGCGAAAAGTTTCGCAAAAGCTCTCTTTATACCTTCCTATCGCGCAAGAGATGATGCGTGTGGAAATGCGTTTTACCAATCGCCGATAGTGATTATATGTCGAGAGTCGTGGTGAATTTCTACTACCAGTGCGTGGAATGAAATTGTACCAGTTTTTCTTTGCTGGGGTATAACTACCGATAATAGCAACCTGATTCGCTTTGTAGAAACGGTAATTAAAGAAGGAAGAACACGATAAAAACTAACCATCGTCACACATGTATCTCATACAACATATATATGTGAAAAAGAAACACCCATTAATTTTCTCTTTTCAATCGCAATTAAATTCTATACAGAAACAATAAATTTTTCAATTGTTTATCAATTTATTTTGATAATTTATTTATAAACGATACAAAAAAAAATTATTTCAATATTTAAAATCATTCTAAATGATTTAAAATGTGTAATTTGTAATTTCTAATTTGTAATTTGTAATTTGTAATTTGTAATTTGTAATTTGTAATTTGTAATTGTAATCAAAATTAGTATCGCAAATGGAAATTGTAATTGTAATCAAAATTAGTATCGCAAATGGAAATTTTAAATCAGAAAAAAAAATTCGGGAATAAAAATTTTTTCTTTTTACCAAATAAGTATAATTATTGCGAGATTAAAATTTTGACATTTAGCTTTTGTATTATGGAGGAAAAATTTATTACGATTAGCACGCTAGTCGAGTTGAATTTCCTGAGTTTGAGTCATATCCTTCTTCCTACGATTATTTTCGAGAAATCCGCGGCGGCACGTGTTAATTTTTGCGACGAGTGGCTCGTTCACGTCACGTAAAGTCACATAAAAGATAAACTTTCAAGAGGTATAGTACATATACACGGCGCACGTGTCTCTTAAGATGATAATTCAATTATTACATAATTCGTAAAAATAAACTACAAAAGTCTTAAATTCAGCTAAGCGAGAAATTAATAATAAGACTCTATTTCCATCACCTAATATCCATCGCTTAACATATATATATATTTTATAGAATATTTAAAATTTAAATTAAAAATTACATCTTTTTTAAAGTATATTTTTTAAAACACTTGTATTTTGTAAAAGAATGTTTATTATTTGCTTTTATATATTTTACATGCGCTAAAAATATATAAAAGCAAATTTATTTTTTGATACATTTTTTTTTTCTTAAATTGATGAATTGTTTCAACTTTTGTGCATTGGAGTGTAATGAAAAGTGCGTTATGTAAGAGTGGTAAATTTATGTAATATATATAAAGATTTCAAACCCCCTAAAAAGACACGTGCAGTATATGAAACTGACTTTTGGAAAAGAGACACGTGTCCATTCAGTTTAATATTCCAACTGTATCGTTTTAATGAACCTCTATTCAATGTACGAATCACGTGTGTCATGGAGATTATATATTGATATTGATTTTCTTCACCGTACCTACAATCTTCATTCGATCTTTAGTTTTTTATCTTTGGCAAATTACACTACTAATCTCTAATCACTGAATATTTTACTTTAATTCAAAAATTACATTTTTCAATGCAAGCACAGAAAAAGTAATATTAAACACATTTCTCAATTTAAGAAATTAATGTAAAAAAATATTGTCTCATTTAAGAATTTTATTCCATCGAATTTTCATTTAACTGTGAGACATTTATTAAATTTTTCTTTTATTAAATCGACTGATATTTTTTTTTTAAACAGAACTCTCATTCAACAAAATTCAGAAAATTCTATACATTTTAATTTCTGCTTCGGAAAAATTTGACAAAAGTTCTGTTAAATAATTGATTTAATAAAAGAAAAAAAATTGATTTAAGAATCGATTAAGAAATAATAAGAAATTCGGTTAAATATATAAATGCTGTTAAACAAGAGTTGATGCAGAAAAGTGAAAATTCTCCTGGTGTTAAATTCCAAAATTGCGATGGAATATTTTAACATAATTTTAAATTGTATAAAAAATGTATATCTACGATTGTAAGCTTTACCGTAAACGACAAATATATTCATTTATATAAAAGGAATTCGTGAGCTTCTTTGTAAACTCGTCGGCACAGTGTATCTGTATATACTTTGTCTATCGTGCATTATTTATTGGCAAACATATAAGAGTACACATGGCGAGAGGTAACGTGTAATATAAGGCGACTTACGGAGGTGTGTTCGTTAATTGGCACAGATCGACGATATCGACAGGTCATTTTGTTAGATCTACGATATATCAGGCGTCACACACAAACACATTTTTCCCTAACGCGCGATCACGTTCTCGCTCCTATATAGAAATCGAAAATTTTAATTGGAAACTTCTACTGGTCTTTACTTCATATTTTTTTTCTCAACCAAAAAAAATACTCTTTTCCTTTTTCTATATAATACTCACGTGACGGAATATATTTAACACATACGTTGTCCGACACACTATAATCTCAACTTAGAAATCAAAACTCAAACTCGATAAGATAGTTTTTTTTCTTCCTCTCTGAGAGTTATTAATAAAAAGTATATAAGTTCGAGATATATCTTGATAGGAAAAGAAAAATTTAATTAAAATCCAAGTTGAGAATGTCCTCTTAATTAAATTCATAAATTGACTTGGTGTTATTACAACTTAATCTTAAATCAATGTTAAAGAATAAGACAAAATGAAGAAATTAATCAGAATAATAAAAAAATCAAATTATTATTTAAGAAAAAAAGAAAATTCTCAACAACTATTGAATAAAAATTATAAGCAATAATTATACCAGCATAGGGTTTATTTCTCGCAAACAACTTTATAAATATAAAGCAGGACAATTTTATTCCGTCCCGGGTATTTGTAACGAAAAAAAAAAACTTGAATATATTATAAATTATAATATTAAGTTATATCCATTTTCCAGAAATAAGGTTATATATTTTTCTTCAATCAATTTTGCAACCCGTATATGAGAAATTAATGTGTCGCCAAGATAAATGACGTGTATTTATCCAAAGTGTTTAATACTCTCAATAAAAGCTTTTTTTTCCGCAATGAAAAAAAAATATCTTCGATGTAAAAATAAATTAAAACGAACGAATCTATTAAGAGAGAAAAAACACGCAATTTCTTAATTTTCCCCCTCTGAAGTACAAATGCAGGGAAAATCTATATATCTTATAATCGAAAAATAAAGAAATCGTAAAATTACGGTAGCTGAGAGAGAAGAGGCGCGAGGAACACAAGGCGAACGTAATTATTCGGTGCGAACGATGGTTAAGTGTCGAGGAAAAATAAGTATATATAAGAAAGGCAGATTGGGTATATGGAAGAGATGAAGATGAAGAAGAAGTCTCTCGTGAGAGGATCGAACGAGGATCAAAAGCGAGTATATAGTAGCGGAAGAAATGAGATATATATACAAAAAAACGAGCGAAATAAAGAAAGAAGGAAGAACTTGAAAGATGTAATTCCCATACAGCATATATATATATATATAGCTTCGCCAAAATTAGTATCTCGAAGTGCGCACTCTGCGAGCACAGGGATGTAAAACATGCCCGGATACCTCGAAAACTCGTTCTCATAAAACGATTACTATCGAAAACAGAGAGACCAAAACTTATACGGTTCAGGAATGAATTTTACGAGCGTCTCCGCTCTCTTCGCGTGTGATTAACTCCTTTGCCGGGTTTAGCAACAAGGAGTCTCCTCATCTGTCGAATATAATGAGATAAATTACCCCCGAAAATCACGAAGAAAACATAGCTATGACTAACTCAATCTGACTTTTTTAATTCATGATGATGACGATTTAAAATTTTATTTTCCTTTTTTTCCCCTTGTATTATTAATTTTGTAAATATAAAATTTTGATAATTATAAAATTTCTCCCAATAATAAGAAGAAAAATTTGCAATTTCCATTTGTAAAAAAAGTTGTCCCTGTTTTAATGTTTTGCCCCCCTGTGCCCCTTGGGTGATCGCGATTGAGAGAAGCTTAACTTGTGCCCAGCACGCTTCTTCAGAGAAAAAGAGGTAGAAATTAAACCGAGAGCAGTGAGGGAGCGAACGAGAACGAGAATCGATAAGAAGGGAGAGTGTGGAGGCAAAAACAAGAAGGCGATCTGAGAGAGAGAGAGAGAAATATCGGGAATAAAAGAGTTAGATGAGCGAGAAAGGCGATTTAAACGAATAGCCATTTTAGCGCTCGCGGGGGTAAGGATAGATGAAACGTGCACGAGTCTTCAAGTAGAGATATATACAGGTTTTTCTACGAAGAAGAATACCGATCCGCCCTTCCGCGAGTGCAAAAGAGGAGCGGAAGAGCAAGTAAGAGAGAGAGAGAGAGAGGATTAGAAAGAAGAGAATACTCGTGGCTTGGCCGCGAGTAATCAACGAAGTAAAGGCGATCGGTTTGGGTGCAAAGTGAACGAGGACAGAGGATCGGTGACGATGGCTTGGTGTGGGCGCGTGTCTGGCAGCTGCCGCTTACAGGTGGTGTGCTTGCTTGGGAACCAAGCTCAACAGAACGTTCCCACGGAAGGCCCATCCCCCACTTTGGGCCTCAGTAACTCGCCTCGCTCCACCATCACCCTTACCCATTTCCTATATAAACTCGACGCTCCACTCTGCCAGCATTCATAATCACTCTGACTCTCGTACAGTGTTGAACGTTTACCAATACTCGTCACAGAGCCACGAGCACGCCTTTTTCTTCCAAATATATATATTTTCGAATCAAGTGTTTTCGGAGTTTTTGTGTACTTGTGTGCCTTCACATCTAAACTCAAGTGCAAATTTTTGGATTTACAACAAAATGCAAATGCACGAGCAAATCATGATTGTCGATGGACAGGAGCAACCAATCTCGAGAACATATCAATACCGCAAGGTAGGTTTCACTTCCTATTTCCTAAAATTCAAAAAAATTCCTCAAATTAAATTTCATTCCCTAAAAGGAATTATCGAGAAACAAGAAAATAATTTCAATATTAAAATATACTAAAGATACCGTTTTTTTCAATTTTACAGGTGATGAAACCAATGTTGGAACGTAAGCGAAGAGCGCGAATTAATCGGTGCTTGGACGAGTTGAAAGATTTAATGGTGACAGCATTAGCGGGCGATGGTGAGAATGTGGCAAAATTGGAGAAGGCCGACATTCTTGAATTGACCGTTCGTCATCTACATAAACTCCAGAGGCAACAGAGATTATCAGCTAATCCAGTGATTGATGCCGATCGTTTTCGTGCGGGTTATACACATTGTGCAAATGAAGTGAGCCGCTGCTTGGCCGCAACGCCCGGCGTTGATGTTGCATTGGGCACAAAATTAATGACACACCTTGGACATAAGCTGAATTCAATGGATAAAACGGGTCCATTGACAATTCATGTTGCCGCACCTCAAACATCATCAATTTCTGATAGCAGTTCCGATGAGTATTCAATGCCTTTGACACCAGCATCGAGTCAACCATCGCCAGCAAGATCCGATGTTGAATCTGCCTCACAAACACATCATCATCATCACCATCATCATCAGGGTCTTCTTCGAGTTGCAAAACCTAGCGAACCAGTTTGGCGACCTTGGTAGACTTAAAAAAGAATCTTTTCTCCTCCAACACATTCCCCTAAATGAATATTGGGATTTATTGCAATTTACGAAGGAAGACGCTGGGAATCAAGAAGAAGAAGAAGATGATTCCAGTGGGGCAATTTTAAATCTGTGATTTGAGAAAGTGTAACTACGTGGTGTCGAATTTCAAATCAAAATTAATTAGATAGATCGTCAAATAAAAACGATCTCAGTGTTAAAAGAATGAAGAGTTAAAACTTTGAGTTGTTTTTTAAGTATATAGAAATTTGCTCAAGGACATTTGCGGTGAAATAAAATAGATTTTTTTGTTCCTTTAATTTTTCATCGCACAACGTATTTTTTATAGATTAATTTTGTATAAAACAGATCTCGACACGTGTAACACGGTCCACGCATTTAATAAGTGGGATAAAGCTTTAATTTACGCGACAGTTAGGTTTTATCTATTGTTTATTTCATATATATACATTTATCGAGTTTTTATTATTTTTTTTCATTTGTCGTTTTAGCGCGAAAATTTGTTGCGCACCTAATTTTTATTATTGTATATGTTCTTTCTACTTGTTTTTGTAATACCGACAAAATTATCATATTCTCAATGTTTTTTGTAACATTGTACCAACGGATTACAATAATTTTAAGCGCAACATTTTCCATGCTAGAACGTTTGTTATCCCTTTTCCCGGTCAACGAATTTATTGTTCAATTAAAAAAAAAAAAAACAAATTTCATTCATGTTTTGAATTTGTAAAAAGATAAATGACCGAGCGAAGATCATGTGATAGAGAAACATGTACCTGTGATATTTACTTGTAGTGTACATAGTAAATGGTACAAGAATTTTTAATAAAAAAAAAACATAATTACATATATATATACTGTCTTTAATTGTGTCATCCTTCCTCTAGTTTTATTATTGAAATATAAAAGATAAAATATTTAAATTTTAAATTTTAAATAATACAGAATAAATATTTCTTACTACAAAAAATAGTAATAAAATTTAAATAAAAATTAATTTTATCTTTGAATTTAAGAATTATTATTATTATCAAATCTATTGGTGAATTGAAGATTATATTTTTAGACACAAGTGTGTCGCAGTTCTGACATTGTTTTTCAAAAATAAAAACAAATTTAAACTTGTAGAAATCCTGTTTACATTATCGTTGAGAAGTCATAGAAATTGAAACATTATGACACAAGTCGATAACATTTCGACCTTTTTTAATCAAAAATTAGGCAACTTAATAATAAAAAATTGCCTTCAACTAATTCAAAATCATACAATTGTAAATAAGAAGTCATTATTAAAAAAAGTGTATAATAATAAAAAACTCACTCAAGTTCAAATGTCGTTTTCCAAGTTTGTAGCTCCACGCAATCACTTTCCTGGCACTTGCACAATATTTCACACCTAAAAAAAACAAATTTTTTAACATAAGAATAAGAAATAGTATAAATTTATATTATAAAATACAATTGAAATATTATTAATAAGTATTACGAATTAAACATGTTTTACTTTAACGTTTTCAACACTAAATTTAACGAAGCCACGCTGAATACTTCATGATATCAAAATTTAAATGCTATAAGTTTGAAGTAAATGAATAAATAATTTTTAAGGTTAATTTTGAAAATAAATATCTAGTAAATTGAAGTCTAATTAATTGCGTATAGCGAGTGGTGAATCTGACTTACTGACACTGTATCACAGTTTTAAACTGGTGTGTCAGTTAATTGTATCACCCTTTAACAAAAGTAATCCCGTTGGCACCAATTCATTTGTCAATGAGTATAGGTGACAACGGTCAAAAGAATTTAATAATAGATCAATTTCCAGATTACAATCACAAATTTTCATTTACTAAAATGAATGCAAGTATATATTTCAAATAGAAATATATATACGTTATTGTCAAAATTAGTCTTGAGAAATAATAAAAATATATGTTGAGTCTTTAATTAATAAACTGATTAAAACAATTAATTCATTAATTAACTTTTCTATTTGCGAAATTAATTTTGTATTAATTAATTAATTACACATGTTTTAAAAAACATTTATTTCAACCTGGAAAAAATCTATTATTTCTAACCTAAAAATTGATAATATTGTTAAATGATCGATTTTATCAGAAATACGAATACTCCGTTGCAATTAATAATACAACTATTGATACACAATCAGTAGCTGTTAGCTGTAATTAGATTTACACACATGACAAATATTGTGACAAGACAAAGAAACTAAAGATAAAAAGCACTTACTAACAATGTACAGAGTAATTATAGGTTCTTCAAATATTAATACATATTCTACATAACCTAATTAATCCATTCATTGTAAGTTGTAAAAATGTTAAATTCACACAGACTCTGTCGTAATTATATTGCTTTATAAAAAAAATCAAGAATTTAATGCAAACAAAAATGTTGAAAAGCACTCTAACCTAACATTTGCGGGTGAATTTCGACTTACCCCATTTTACAAAAATATCGCTTTTATTTTTGAAACTTTTACACTCTAACGATTACACGAAATAAAAGAATCTTCAACAATATAAAACTTTACACGAAAACTGAGAATTAAGGACAAAACTTTTCTAATTAGCGAAAATTTTTTACAACGCGAACAAACACACGAAAAAGGGCGCAATTACACAGGGAGGGTGAATGACCCGAAATCGAAAAGAAAAACCGTTAGGGTAAGGGGAGGGGGAAATTTCACCGATAATTCTTGTTTGTAATTTATTTTTGATCATTTTTTTTTAAACTATTATCTTGAAGATAATAATCAGATGATACAATTGATAAATAATTATTCAAATACGAATAAACATAATGTACTAAAATAAATACGGTGTATAACAAAAAAACTTTGCAACTATACATTACCTCATGAACTGAATCAAATTAAACTATGTAAACTTTTCTCCATTTTTATGCATGAGAAAAATATGAATGTATACAAAATAGTTACTAATCTCAGAAAGTAGAAACTTTAATGAACGATCTAAAAATCATTAGACTCGTGCGGCAACACGTGTTGCGTAAATGCCATATATGATAACAGATGAAAATACAGTCAGAATTTTTGCAATAATGATTGTTTACCCGATACAAATACACTAGATGATGCTTTAGACGATAAAAATTAACAATAACAATCACAAAATTTGTTTAAAAAATGTTTTAACTCACTTTTCCAACAACAAAACCGCCAATCAGCTGTAACACATGTCACGACAGGTTCTCACTTACGCTACGTCCATATTGCGGATACTTTCGAAACTAACTTTCTCAAGTCCAGTCGATAACATTTCAAAGTTTCCCCGCGCTTTTAAATATTGATTCGAAATTAATTAATGTAAGAAATATTGTTCAACAGCACAAATAAAAGAGGAATTTAAATGAAATATAATTTTATTAATTATATTAATATAAATTTATTAATTCCATACGTTTATTTATCTATATTAAATAAATTTTTATTATTTTTAAAAATTCAAATGATATTGATTTTTTGCTACTCTGGTGTCATCTGTTAAGAACTAACGAAACTATCTACACAAGTCGCTGTTTAAATTTAAAATTTTTAAAAATTCAAATTTCTACACAAAATTATTTTATTGAAGAAATAAATTTTAATCGTTAAATAAGTGATAATAAATTATAATAAATTATAATATTTATTATCTAAATAGTGGAAAACAAAGTAAATATTACAAATTGATAATTAATTATTTAGTTATTGATTAAATATGAACTATCGATTAAATTTTACCCATTTCGTTAGAATTTATTTTCTGTTTACTGGGTTGTCATGTCAACTGTCATTTCCATTAAAAAAAAAAAAATTACAAAGTGATTGTATTGTCACATTCAACGTCAATATCAATAATTTACAAGTGTCAAAAATATTTTTCAATATTCTATCAAAGTTGTATTTTTTCTACAAAATTAAAAAAAAAACAATTTTTAAAATGTTTTCTACTTTTTACACAAAACCAGGAGACCAATCAAATCGGGTATGTATGTTAAGGACAAAAAATTTTGATTATAAATAATTCTAATTGTAATTATTATAAAAATATTAATTATTAACATTTATTAAATAAATAAATAAATAATTGTTTAATAGAGAAAATAATTAATCAAATTATTTATTAACTAATGAAAAAAACGTATTTTTGAGACAGATTTATGACAGACCTTTGGCACTAATTGCCTCAAAAAAAGCCTACGATAATTTTGTTGATTACACAACAGAAAAGCACAGAATGGCCATTCTTGCTGAAAAAGAAGTGAAAAGATTAACGGAAATTAAAAAAGCCACTTACGAAATGTCAAAAACTTGGGACAATACAATTGAGGTATATTCTTAATAAATATCTTTTTATAAATAAAGAAAATTAAAAAATTTAATTATATTATTTAATAATTTTATATAGTTTAATAATTTTATATTATTTAATAATTTTATATAATTTAATAAATTTAATACTCAGTAAAATTTAATAATTAAAAATATATTCTATTTTAATAATTGGATAAATAAACAAGTAGAAATATAATATTTATTAATTATTTTTTAAACTAATTTTTCATGAACTGATTAATTATGGAAAATTAATTTAATAAACTTTACTTTTAAAAACAACATAAATAAATAAGATGCAAAATTCTTAGAATATAAATAAAAAAAAAGAAGAAGAATTATTGGCTAAAAGTAAAAAAGAGGAAGCTGATAATATCCAGTTTATGGAGGAAATGGCGGATAAAAAAGCTGCAGAACATGCAGAAATTATCAAAGAAGCAAGAAAATTATTACTTTATACAAAACCTCAATGTAGACTCATTAACAGAGCGCTTCTTACATCTGAGGTAAATATGTGTGTATTATTAATTAAAAATTATAAATAATAATTACTTATAATTTTTCTTCTTTACTGTATAACTAATAAAAAAATAATATTACCAGTGTCTAAGAGAATTAGATGCACAGCTTCAAATACAAAGAAAATTGAAGCTCCTCAAGAAAGAACAAGAGAATGAATTCACAGAAAAGTTGAAACAGGAAATTAAAAAGCACGAAGAAGAAGAGAGAAAAAAAGCCGAAGAGCTGATATTAAAGAATAAAAACTATGCAAACGAACTAAAAAAACAGTAGGTTTTATACTGAAAATATAAATAAATAAAAGTAAATGTTTAATGGATAAAAAATTTTTTAATTTAAAAATTAAACTTATTTTTCAGAATTCACAGAAACAAATGTAATTCAAAACGAAACGACATAATTCAACAAGAAGCAGCAAAACAGGAATTATCAAACGTAACAAAGAAACTTGAAATGGAAAAAAATTTGGAAATTGAAGAAGTAAATTTTTATTGTTTAAAAATTCAAAACTTCTTATTTATAAATATTCATTACTATAGATAAATTAAAGAAATTAAATTTATTTTTTCAAAAAATGTCGACAATTCGAAATTATCACTTAAATATTAATTATTAATTATAAGTAATAATTATCGATGATAAATATGAATAAAAATAATTAATTACCGATAATTATCGGTTAATTATTTATCTATTTATTTATTTACTCATTATTATTTTTTTACTTATTAGTTTAATATCACAGCGAAATGAAAATTCGACAAAATTTCAAACAACAAAGTTGAATTTTCAGTCGGTGAAGAAGAAAAAACAATTACGTGAACAATTTCTAAAAGCCCTCGAGGACAAACGACAACATGAACTAAAAGTAAAGCGCGATCAGGAATTCGAGGGACAAGCAATGGCTATTTATAATAAAGGAAAACGACAAATAGAAATGAAATTAAATAATCAATTAAAAAAGGAAAAAGAAGAGAGAATTCGCCGTTCTGAATATTTAGGTATAGAAAAGTATTATAATTGAAAAATGTTTTATTAAGAAAATTAATTTTTTTTTCTCATCTTTATAGCAAAAAAATGCACAGCTATTGCAAAGTCACGTGTCGAGGAGGAAGAATTGATATTTAAAAAGGCGTTAGAGAAAAAGGAAGCTGAGGAACAAGAAAAAAAACAAACGCGCAAACAATATGAGGAAAAATTACGAATGGAAATGGAAAAATATCGACAGGAACTCGCTATTTTAGTGGAAAATCAGAAAAAAGAGGACGAACAATTTAAAGCATGGGAAATACGTCAGAGAATTGAGAGGGACAAATTCAACAAGAATATTAAAATTCAGAATTACAAGAGGGAAAAATTGGAAAAACAAAAAATCGCCGATAGTCTTCGCAGGCAAATTGTAATAAATTTTTTTATATTTTATCCTCTTTATTTATTTTATTCAGTTCATTTTAGTATTTCATTTAGAAATTTAATTAATTTAATTTATTGTAATTAATAATTTAATTTAATTAATAATTTCATTTTAAATAGACGAAATTCAAAAATTTCCTTTGAAAATTTTCAGTCGCAGAAAGAAGCTGAACAAAAACGTATAAAAGAATTAGATGACAAAAATGATGTAACGGGAAAAATAATTGAGAAAACAAATGAAAAAATTCTTTCCTATGGTGAAGAAGTTCTTAAAGAATCCAAAGGTGTCAGACCACTTTATCCGATTATTAAAGTTCTTCAGGTAAAATATTTTCATAATTTTATATAGTTAATTCTATAATTTAGAAAATTACATGAATTTTCTATTATACCTATTTTGACATTTAAAATTTGATTTTAAAATTGATTTTAAAATTGATTTTAAAATTGATTTTAAAATTGATTTTAAAAATTTGATATATGAAATATTTCCTTTCTTCTCTGCAGCAATTTAAAAATGAAGTGAGACCAAAAAGTCAAATTTTGCCAGAAGCAAATAATTCCCAACAAAATCGTTATTATTCCACGTGTGATATTAAACAATAAAAGAGAAAATACAAATTTAAAAAAAAAACAATATAAAAATATTTATTTACAATTTTTTTTTTGGAAATTTTGACAAAAAGATTTATTTTCCATTGATGGAAGTTTTACCTCTGCGTAACAGGAGTCCAAGTTTCAAAAAATACTGCAAAGAAAATTATTTTAGTGATTTTTTGTCGTTTTAATAATATCAATAAATTAAATTATTTAATTAAATTTAATTAATAATTAATAATAACTCGGATTTGTTTAATATTTTTTATCTATTGTAAGAAAGTTGTTTAGTCGCATGAATTTGATAAAATTAGTTTTTAATTTGTTATTATTATTATTATTATTATTATTATTATTTAGTTTAAAAAAATGATTTGAAGAGATTTTTAATTGTGTTCTACGTACTTTAAAAATATTTAATATTACATTGAATCCACCTGGAGTTCGATTCAATTTTCGTATGACTTGTATTTTCGTTTTTGTCGTTTTTTGCGTCTCGCTGAGAATTCTATCTCGTATTTTTTCGATTTTATTTTTATCATCTTGAGATAGAAAGGTCTTAACATCCGGACCCTCCGGCAAACCTTCCACAGGAATTTCTCTCTTTCCTTTATCTATTTTTAAATTTAAGACCAATTTGTCGACAATATCGAGCAATTCCTTAATTTCTGTCTCTTGTTTCTCTATTGTCTGTCGATACTTTAAATTCTGTCGAATAAAATAGTTAATTTTAATTTCATCTTTTATTATTTCTTTAAAAAATTAATAAATTATTATTATATTATTATTAGTATTAAATTCAAAATTATTCGAAACTTGATAAAAATAAAATTTTCATATTTAGAAATTATTGGAAGAAAATAATTTACTTCCGTCTTGAGTCGTTCGTTGTGAATTTCCACTTGTTTTAAATAATTTAATTCTTTACACATATTCCGATATTTCTCACGATCCGTTGGACTCACTAAATCAAGATTATGTCCATTTTTATCCACGAATGCCATATAGGATATTTTTATTTCTTCCAATTCAGACACAATTGCTTTCAATTTTTCTACTTCCTTGCGATCCACGTCTGCCTGAGCGGCTCTCAATTTCAAAAGTTTTATATCTTCCTCCATTGAAAGGTACTCAGTTAGCTGTAACCGTTTTTAAAATGAAAATATAGAAAAAGAAATAAGCGAATATAGAAATAAAAAAAGAAAAAAAAATACACTGTACTGTATGAAAAATTAAATTATTATTATTATTTCTTCACCTAATTTTAAAAACGAAATTTCAAATTGCTAAATTTATTTTTTTAAATATTTTAACGAAATAGAATTGTTTATATTTTTATTTATTTATTTAAATATATTTAAATTTATATTTTTATTTGTTTCGTTATTGTAAATTAATTAATTTATTATTATCGAGAAAAACCTTCAATCGGAGTTGATCTCGCTCCTCGACAATTTTTGTAATCGATTCACCGCAGACTCTCAACACTGCTGGACCATCTTTAACAATTTTATCAAGTTGCATTCGTAATTGATCCTTGTGTGTCGATGTTTCTTTCAATTCGTTTAATAATTCCTCGGTTTTATTATTTCGTCGTAAATTCCTCAATTCACGTTCCATTTGTAGACAATTTTCTACAAGTACATTGATCTGTTTTTTTAAATCTTCCCTCTCGATTACCATTTTATCATAATCTTGCAATTTTTGCGTCAATTCTATATATATATAAATTTTTTTTCTTTTCTATATATTTCTTTTCTCTTATACTCAATAAAAATTTTCTTTTGTAATAATTGAAAAATTTCGAAGAATTTCTAAAGAGATTTTTTTTTCAAACCTGTATTTTCCGCACAGAGTTGAGAATATTCATTTTTAAAACGATCTTTTTCATCTTTGGTCATTGTAATTAATGACAAGTCACCCTTTTCCACTAATTCCATTATTTTCACATGTGTCTCTAAACCGGGTTTGATTTTATTCAAATCAAATTCTGCAATCTGGGAAAAAGTTTTTAATTTTTCGAAAATTAATTGCAAAATTTATTTATTTGTTTCTTTTGAATTTTATTTAAGGGGAAAACAAAAAAAGTTGAATTAATTAATTTTGAATTAGTTGTCGAATATAGAAAGTAAATATTTAATTAAGTGAGTAATTTAATTAATTCCACCTTGGTGGAAACAGTCTCCTGTAAAAATTCGGCAGTTCCCTTCAAATTTTTTCGTTTTTCCCTCAATTTCTCAATATCTTCATTTAATCGAAGTTTTTCTTTCTCCAACATTATTAAATGTCCATACAATTGCCTTTGGCTTGACGGTAATGAATAAACACGTTCAATCAAATGAATTCGTTCATCTTCAATTAATCCAATTCGTTTTAATTGAATTCGAAGGGATTCTAAACTTTGAAACAATTGTTGTGTTCCTTGCAATAATCTATTCTCATAAGTTTCCTGAAAGTTGATCAACAACGATTGTTTTAATATTTAATTATTTAATTGTAAAATTATAACCAAATTTAATAAAAAAAAAAAATTTTTTAATTCTTTTTTTCTTTAAAAAGTATCACAAATTCTATAGATTAATATGAAAAAAAATCCGTATTTTTATTTAATTAAAAAATATACATGAATCTTATACTGGTAAAGATCAATGGCAGAAGTAGTTCCTTTACCGCAAGTCAAGTCACATTCCACAGTTGTTAATAATTTTTCCTACATCAGAGAAAATATCAATTTTTTGTTGTTGTTTTATTTAATTAATAATTGAATTATTATAATTAAATTTTTTTTAAATTTATTGTTAATGAATAATTTTTTATTGATAAATATTTAATGTTTTATTATTGTTAAAAGTATTTTTGATAGCAATAGAAGAAAAATTACTCCACCTGCTGTTTAATTAATCTCTCTAATCTCGTAAGAGTTTTTAATATATCTTCTCGCATTAAAGTTTGTTCGGATGGAAAATGATTTTTTTGTTTAAATCTTTCTAAGGCCATTGAGAGACTTTCGTTATCATAAAAAGAATCCGTTTCTTGACACTATTGCAAAAGTAACAGAAAAAAATTTTAATTCAAAAAAATTATCAAAGGTAAAATTTAAAAAAAATTAAATATAATGTAATAATAAATAAAATAATAAGTATTTTTTTAACGATCCAAAAATGCTCACTGTATTCTTGAATGTTGTCAACATATCTTCTTTGATTGACATTTTGAGAAAAAAATATAATTGCTCTCGTTGACAGCATAATAATTTTTTTAAATTCACTATATACTCGTCCTTTTTTATCAATAAATTTTTTAAACGATCGTCTGAATTTAAACATTGCAGAGAAACTTTTTCCGACAATGGATCCTTGGTGAAAAAATGAATGTTAATTTAAATATTCTAATAAAAATAAAAATCGATCTAATGAAAAATCGATTAAAAAAATTCTATATGGATTTAATTTTTATTTTATTATTTAATATTTTATAATTACTTGAATAAAAGAACTGGAATTTGGCTCTGCACGACAAAGTATTTTCGATTCATGTGAAAGCAACCTCTTTTCAGTGATGGATAATTCTTCATTTTCTTGCGTGGAATTTTTAAAGAAAACTTCATATTCCTCCCGTGTACCAACAGAATCAACAAATTCTTCCGAATCACTACTACTATTATTACTTGAAGTCGAACTGAAATCCTCCAATGGTGACCAAAACATATTTTTAAAATCGAAACTATGAATTTTTTTTTAAGGCAAAAAAACTAATCTTCAAATATGTGCAAAACTAAAAACAAAAAATGTGTCATACACGTTTTTAAAAAATTCTCCAATGACATATGTAACGATCTTTTTTTATTTTTTTATAAAAAAAAATTTTGATTCCATTGATAATTTTTTTATATTTTTATATTTTCTCATTATTATTATTATTATTATTATTTAGATATTTATTTTACGTAGGACAATTATTTTACGTAAATAATTATTTGCTTAATCAAACGGTAGGTATTATAAAATAAAATTTTACTAATTACAGGAAAAAAGTTAAAATAAAAAATATTTATGACCCGTAAATAATTAAAAGATGAAGAAATAAATAAATGTTTAGAAAAAATAAATATACTGTAAATTTAATTTATTTTCTTGTGTAATTTTTACTATTTCGAAAAGAATCGTATTTTTCTCTGAAAAGCGCCAAAATTAAATTGTTGACAATTGAATATCGAATTATTTATCCCAGCGCCTTTATAGATTTTTATGGTACTTTTAAGGATAATTAAGTTCTAATTAGGTTAGAAGATTAGTAATAGAATAAATCTATTAATTATTATTATTATTATTGTATAAAAAAGGCATTTTTTTTAGTAGATAGAAAAAAATTAATTACAATTATTAATAATTAATAATTAATAATTATCGTTAAATTATGACGGATCAATCGAAACAGGATAAACCAAAATCACTTCCGCCTTTTATAAATTT
>JUFY01023369.1:0-20898 GCA_001855655.1 Leptopilina clavipes | reverse complement strand
AATCACTTCCGCCTTTTATAAATTTTTTCAATGCTGGATTATCCGGGTAATGGTATTATTATATTATTATTATATTATTATTATTATTATTATTATTATTATTGTTATTATTATTATTATTATTATTATTTTTATTAGTATTATTATTTATTTTTATTATTGTTTTTTTCTGTATTGTATTAATTAATTAATTATTTATTTTAAATGAATTTTAACTTTAAATAATTTTGTCAATTTTTATTCACGAATTTTTAATTTGTTTTGCAGTATAAGTGCAACTTGTGTGGTGCATCCGACTGATGTTATTAAAAATCGAATGCAAATTAGTACACGAACGGTGTCAATTCGAAAAACTTTTTTTCATATTCTTCGTAATGAAAGGATAATTAATTTTTATGATGGATTGAGTGCCAGTTTGGTCAGGCAATCAACTTACACTACAACTCGATTGGGTGTTTACAATCAACTTCAGGATAGTTGGAGGTTTTTATTTTAAAATGATTTTTCTGATTATTTATAATAATTAAATGCAGGGGAATTTTTATCTTCCTCTCTAAATCTGATTTAGTTGAAAATTTAATTAATAATTTGAATGAATGACTGACTTTTTGCTTCTGAATTAGTTAAAATTAAAATTTACTTAAAAAAATAGTAGAAATTTAAAGTAGAAATTAAAATTACATTAAAAATTAAAATTAAATTGTGGTAAAATTTAACTAAAAGTCAGACATTAAAATTAATTTTAAATTAAACATTTTCAGATTTAGAGAGATTGGTTCGATAAAATAAAAATTTTCAATGAAAATTTGTTTTTGGAATATATATTGAAAATTAATTTTTTTATATTTAGAGAAAGATATACGAGCAAGCCAAATTTTTTTATTTTATCTGCCATGGCTGCAATTGCCGGAGGATCTGGTGCATTCATTGGAACTCCAGCTGATCTTGCATTAGTGAGAATGACAACCGATGGACGACTACCTATTGGTATGTTATCATAATATTTTATAAAACATTATTTTTTCTTAATAAAAAAAAAGAAAATTTTAACTGGTGAATTAAAATAATTTGAAAAGAAATTCAACTGAAAAATTTTGTTTATATTTAATTATATATTAACGAAAATTTACGAAAATTTTATTTTTTTTTTTAATTTATTTTATAGATCAGAGAAGAAATTATAAGAATGTGGCTGATGCATTTATAAGGGTGGCAAAAGAAGAGGGTGTAATGAATTTATGGCGAGGAAGTGTCGCAACAATGGGAAGAGCTGTTGTTGTTAATGTTTCACAATTAGCGACTTATAGTCAAACAAAAGTTCTGATTAATTCAAAAAGTATGAATAATATTATTATTTATTATTTAGACAGAATCGTCAAATAAATGAATTTTTCTTTATTTATTTTTAATTAATTAATCAATTGTTCTTTTTTAATAATCTTTTTTAATAATCATTGTTATTAATCTCTTTTATTAATCTTTTTTCCTGTAATTTTTTTATTAATTTCTCTTCATCAATTTTTTCAATCAATTAATTTTTAGTGAACGTACCGGAAGGATTTTTACTCCACATTTATTCTGCAATGGTTTCCGGCTTGGTTACATCGTTTAATTCAATGCCATTTGACATTGCAAAAACACGGTAAATTTAATATATAATCATTATTTACAATATGTGATTATTATTTTATAAATATATAATTCAAATTAATTTTAAATTTAATAATCACTATTTTATGCTTAAATTTCATACTTTTCTTCTTGGAAAATTTTTTCTGGTTAAGAATAACGTTATTAACCATTTTTCGTTAATAATAATTTTTCTCGTTTTTTTTTTTTTTTTTTTATTAAAATTTTCTTGTTAAATGAAAATTCAAAAAATGTAAATTTTATACATCTTTATATAGAATTCAGAATCTAAAGGATGTTAAAAAACCACCAACTATGCTAAAAGTTATGTTGAATATTGCAAAAACTGAAGGAATTATGTCCCTTTGGAAAGGATTTGTGCCAACTTACTGTAGAATTGGTCCTCATACAATAATTACTTTTGTCTGTAATGAGCAATTTGCCAAATTTTACAAAACTTACTTTTCCAAATAATTCATTTAAAAAAATGTATTTTTTGTAATACGAATTTACAAACTGAAAAATTCGAAATACATTAATTTAACAGTTCAGGAAAAATTTTCAAAAAATTGTACTGTTCATTTACTGTGTAATTTAGGAAGACTTAATTAATTAATTAAAAAGACTTATTAATTAAAAAGATTTAATTAAAAAATAAATTCATTTAATTCCTACTTATTTAATTTTTATTTTATTCATTTGCATAGATTATATATATATAATTTTCACGATTTGTTTTTAACTTTTTAACGAGACTCACAAAAATTTCTTTGCATTAGAAATTTTTCTCGTTGAAGAAAATCCTATGGGAATAAAGAAAATACTTGAAGAAAATTGCATTTCTTTTTCAAGATATTTTTTTCTTCACTTGTGATAACGTCTATTTTTATCGTTAAGCTAATTCTCTAGAGATTTTTTTTCTTTTTGTAGTAATATTCTCCATTTCTTATAGAAAAGTAAATATTTTCTTTAACAAAAATTTCAAAGACTCAATCTTGTCAACTTCTTATTCAATATAATATTTTATTTATTATAAATACTGCTTGCGGAAAAAAATAGAGATAAAGGAAAAATCATGAGAAATTCTTCTATTTCTTTTAAAAATTATAATTATAAATAAATAATTATTCATTATGATTTTATATTATTATTTATTACTGAATTGTAATAAAAATTAACTTGTAAGAAAAAATTGTGAATATTTGAATTTACGCGCGTGTGAATGGGAACGTCACATGATCATAACCAACCTAACCTTGGATTATCGACAAACGACGTTGCTGTTTTCAATTGTTGTCCGGCGTGTTTGTTTCTTGTTTTCTTAATTTATTTCGTATATTTTGCGTTGTAGTTTAATGCAAACAATTTATATTCCCTTTGGAAATCTAAGGTAAGTGAAAATTAGTTCAAATTTTATTATTATTTGTTCATAATCAATGATCGAAGGGAAATTTTAAGTACTGTGAATTCCTAACCTACGAAAACAATTTTTTCCTTTTTTCCTAATTTGTTAATAAATTTTAATTATTAATTATATATTCTAACTTATATTTATACGAGTGTTACAAATTTTCAAATTACATTTTTGTTTTTCCTATATTTTCTTAATTAGGATTGACAGGGGAAAAAGTTGAAAATTGTTTATTTTGTTTTGCTTTTGCATTGATGTTTAAAAATGTATTTAACGTAGTTTTTTCTTTAATGTGACATAATTGTTACATTTAATAGTAAGATCTGAAAAACAAAAATGAACACTATATGCTTGTAAAAAAAAACATTAAAATTTTTTGCCAATTCTACACACAATGGTGTTAATTTGCATAAATTAAAATATTTCTTTTGCGTTTCAGATAAAAGAAATGTCGGACGACGAGGAAGTTTATGTGAAGAAGCAAAAAATTGTTCATTATGGCTCATTGGAGGAGAGTGAACGTGCAAGAATTGCAGCAGCCGCAGAGGATGGCTCTGACGATGATAAAGACGATTCAACGACAAATAAAAATACAAGTGCTGCAATGGCAGCTGGAAATGTGCATATTTCCACTGAGTATATGGATCTGGAGGATGAAATGTCAAAAGATCGTCAAGCACTTCTCGAGGAATTTGAGCGTCGCAAGAAAGCGCGACAAATTAATGTTTCAACTGACGACTCGGAGGTGAGGAAGAACCTTCGACATTTAGGCGAACCAATTTGTTTATTTGGCGAGGGACCAGCCGAGAGACGTGCAAGATTGAGGGAACTTCTTGCAAGCCTCGGTGAAGATGCCATTAAAAAGAAACACGATGACGAGGAGAAACCGTCTCAACTTGTTGAGAAAGATACAGAAACTTGGTATCACGAGGGACCCGATACTCTTCAAATTGCACGTCAATGGATTGCCTGTAATTTATATTTTTCTAATTAATCGCTTGTAAAAATTATTTTTCTACTATTTTTGAATAGTTGTTATTGTTCTCTTATTCATTAAAGAATTTTTATTTTCAGCATATTCTTTGCCAAGAGCAAAGGCAAGACTGGATAATGCTAGACAGGAATTGGAACTTCCAGGTGCAACACGTACAGCTCGACGTCAGGAATTATTGAAGAAATTGCAAGCATTGAGTATTTATTGCTCGCAAATTGGTGATACGAGACCAATTTCCTATTGTCAATTTAGTCCAAATTCAAAAGTCCTTGCCACAGCATCTTGGTCGGGAAGTTGTAATTTATGGTCTGTACCAGAGTGTAGTCACTTGCGAACATTAAAAGGTCATAATTGTAATGTTGGATGTATTGTTTTTCATCCCAAAGCAACGATCGACGGCGATCTACTTGGCGCTGAAAATGAACAAGTTTGTCTACTGGCCAGCTGCGCATCCGATGGTAAATATTTGTCTCCTATTCAATTAATTGTTCACTAATATGACAAAAATTAATATTTATAATATTTTCGCAGGAACTGTTAAATTGTGGGGAGGTGGAACTGGCGAGAAACCATTAGCAGAAGTCGAGGGTCATGAACCTTATCGAGTTTCAAGGATAGCGTTTCATCCATCCGGAAGGTTCCTCGGCACATGTTGTTACGATTCTTCTTGGAGACTTTGGGACTTGGAACAGCAAGCCGAAGTCTTACATCAAGAAGGACACGCGAAACCAGTACATTGCATCAGGTGAGCATTATTTATTCAAATAATTGTCGATTCATTATTTTAAAAAAATGATTAAATTTAGTTTATTAATGTGGCTTTTGATTTTTTTTTCAGTTTTCAATGTGACGGAAGTGTCGTGGCAACCGGTGGTCAAGATTCATTCGGCAGAGTATGGGATTTACGAACCGGTAGGTGCATAATGTTTATGGAGGGTCATTTAAAATCGATATTCGGAATAGACTTCTCACCAAATGGTTTCCACGTGGCCACTGGGAGTGAGGATAATACATGTAAAATTTGGGATCTCCGCAAACGATCCTGCATTTACACAATTCCTGCGCACACGAGTTTATTATCCGATGTCAAGTACCAGAAAGTCGAGGGACAATATCTAGTCACAAGTTCATATGACGGCACCGCTAAAATTTGGTCCAACAAAACTTGGCAGCCATTAAAAACATTGCCAGGACATGACGGGAAAGTTATGTCTGCGGATGTATCGACAGATAATCAGTTCATCGCCACCAGTTCATTCGATAGGACTTTTAAATTGTGGGCACCGGAAATAGTGTAGATTACTTTTTTTTCTTTTTTTTTTCAACTTCCAACGAAAAGTGTATATTTTCTAGAGGAAAATTTCTTTTCATATATATATTTTTTAAATTGAATTTATTTTCTTTTTTTTGCTAAACGGAAAAATAGTGACTTAATTCATTAAATAAACTGAAATGCAGGAATTTCAGGAAAAAAAAATCGAATTGTAAATACCTGTTTAATGTGAAAAAATGGAATTTTTCTTTCACATTTTGACAAAACTTTGCTTATTAATTTAACAAAAGGAAAGAATAGTATGATACTGATTTATTTATATCGGAGGTCATTCAACGGAAAGCTGATATATCATTTATTTGCAATAAAACTGGGCAGATTCAGTTGTAATCTACTTGCGTCAATCCATAATATTTTTTAAATTTTCACTTACTTTTTTCTTATTTATTATTTTTAATAGCTCGATCACTTTACTCGTAATATAGAGACAAAGATTATTCATTGTTCGTCTATTTTTCTATCTCAATTTTTCCCAATGCAAAAAATATTTACTAGACAGTATTCAGATAAAATTTTAAAAAATATTGGAATTAGAAAGTATATAAAAATGGGACAAAAATTCAACGTAACCTTCATAAATACACGGAATCTTCCAGTGACGATTAATTTTAATTGCTTCGAGTTACATCATGAGGAAGTGTTTTTAGATTAAATGCTTTACTTGAACTTACGTACAATTTAATGCATCAATATTTGTTATTAAAATGTCTTAAATAAGATTAGAGAAGTTTCATTTGTCAAGGCGAGAGCCGATAAAATGATGAATTGCACTTTTCTAATAATGATAAATTTATAAATTCATTTTTGAAACGAAATTAATTTTTTAATTCAATTTAATACTTGGATCATTAAAAAATTTTTTTATGCTAAAAAACATTTTTTACCTGAACAATTTTCGGGGAAAATTAATTTTTCTGTTGAAAGGCATTTCTCAATTAAAACGCTTATTATTTATCATAAATCAGAAACGAATTTTTCTATTTTAATTTAAATTTTGCAAATAAATTCAATTGGTCTTGAGAAAAATTCCTTTTTTCAAGGTTTTTTCCATTCATAAGAAGACATTCTTTTTTAATTAATGCACATAGTAATTCGTGAGCGTGAATTAAAATTTTCGAGCCTTGGTTATATTTAAAGCTTTTGATTATGGGGGAAAAAATGTTCTCAAGTATTTTTTTTTTATTCCAAGGCATCGCAAAATAATAGATGAAACCACGACCGCGAAGTGTTTTTGAGAAAAGGAGAGTGGTCGAGTGGAACAATTGAAGGCGGGAGAGAGAGAGAGAGAGAGAGAGAGAGAGAGAGAGAGAGAGAGAGAGAGAGAGAGAGAGAGAGACTCAGTTCCACGCGGGTTCTCATTGAAAAGAGGTAGTAAACTTTAAGAAAATCCCAACGGGTTTCGTGAACATTGGCGTATATATGTATAACGTTATAGCTCTGGCGAGAGTTGACTGCATGAGAATTTCAACTTCAAGCGAGTAATGAGCTTTCTAAAGTTTGCAAAGTAGTACAAAGCTATACAGGTTCTTCGATCCCATGCAGTTGGTACTTACGTTTCTTTGATGTTATTTCATAGTCCACTTATTCTTCTGATATTAGCAAACCATATAATCCTTCTATATTCATCCCTTACTGAAGCTTTATAATGAATCAAACGCTGCTGCTTTTCTTTTCTTTTTTTTTCCTTTTTTGAAAAAAAGTAAATCATTTATTCTTTTTATTAAATAAATTATGGGGTTTTTTCTTCAAATTATCGCTCATTAAAAAAAGTTTCAATTTTTTTTTTTCAAAAAAGGTTCTTTTGATAAAAAATATTGAAGATTAAATGTAGTTTTCTTTTTTTTTAGAATCGAATCGCTCTATATACACATTATACACTTTATAATTGTCATATAATTAAATGTCAATATTTGTAGAAAATTTGTACTCGAGACACGATATTTTTTCAAAATTACAGACGAGAAGAGAGAGAGAGAGAGAGAAAGAGGGAGAATTATAAAAGCGAATACGAGGAAGTGAGAAAAAGAGAGTGAGAGAGAAAAAAGCACAAATGACGGAAGTTGGAAACGAAATCCCTTGATCAAAGGTATGTTAATACTGTTTTTACAAAAGAATATTTCCTCTTAAATTTCTATACGGTTCTGATTATTTGTTCCGTATCTGTATGACTTTTGCATTTGGAAAATAAATTTACTTACAATTACGCTTTCAAACGGAATGAAAAATTACAGTAATAACTGTAAATGACGTGTGTAAAATGAAACAGAACAATGATTGAACAATTATAATGCAAAAAAAGCAATATTGTTCTCCAAATCGGATATTTTTTAAAAATACTTAATTTAAAACTTAATTCAAATCCTCCAACATTTTTCCATTTCATTTTTCTCATTTTAATTATGAAATAATTTCACGAAAAATATTTTTTAACAAATATTTTACGAGTTTTTATTAATAAAAGAAGAAAATTGACAGAATTATTAAATTATTAAATAAACAATGTAGTTTTGATTTAGAGAGAGAGTAGAAATTCATTTTATAAATTAAATTTTCAACTCTAGTTAAAAAAAAAAGAGAAAAGAAAAAATCCCCACATGGAAAATCGTTACTGAACTAATAAGAGCGATCAAGAAAATTTGAAGAGTTAAAAATCTCTATTTAAGAAAGTTCTTTTAAAACTTTATTCATTTTCAATAAGCTGACTTTAACATTCGATATTTTCCACGAGATTGGAGACTCAATTCAAAAATTGTTCATGAAGATTTTCATAAAACGAAAGAGACGTTCCTTCATTTATAATTCTTTTCTACTTTGAGGAGACATATTTTTGCCCAGTAGTCTCATTCGATTTTTCCATTCCTCATGAATCGAGGGAAAGATAGATATAGATAGAAAAAGAGAGAAAGTGTGAGAGGTCGATAAAACTTTTAGGAATTCTGAAGTTTCCGCTTCCCTTTAGTATCGAATTCAAAATGACATTTGTGCATATACTCCTTATAGGTGACGAATACAATAAAAATTCTTCCTCACATTTTCCGCACGACGCGAACTTACAACTTTTATTCCGCATCCGGAGGAAATATATAGTAAAAGCACAGACCTAGTTTTCCGTCTTAAAATTTTTCTGCTCTATAGCGTACTCTCTCTCTCTCTCTCTCTCTTTCTCTCTTTCCCGTAAAACATCGTCACATTTGACCTATTTTTTTCGGTCGAAGATTAATTGATGTCTCGTCTATCGAAGCGCGCAGGATCTTTTAGCTTCAATGACAATGATTTCATGACAGTAAAGTAAAAAAATTTTTTTTTCTTTTATGTAACAAAAAAAAAAAGAAAAAATGTTGAAGGAAACTGAAAGATAATCCCAAAATTGTCAAATTGATTAGAAACAATTATTAACTTTATTAGAATTTTATTGACTGTAAAACGAGTCAATTAATGTCAAAAGATAATTTTTTTCATAGAAAATTGAGATTCGTCTCTAGGAAATTGAAAAATTGATATCAAAGTTTAGATTGATTTACTCGCTCGTAAGCATCAGAAGGAGAGAAAAAATGGAAATCAAAATCTCTTTTTTTTTGCAATATTTTGTCTCAAAAGACAATTAATTAATGATTTCTCATTTAGAAAAATACTCGTTTAACTAATATAGCTTTCTTTGAAAAAAAAATGCCTCTATATCTATCAAGAAAAACTTGGTCATAAAGTTTTTGCTTCCTTCTACTTTGTTGATTGTTTGAAAACTCATCTTCCAGAAGTTAGAAAAGTTTCACAAGAAACTTATCCACAGAATTTACTTCTATTTTAAACAATTTATTGTAAAAGTCAAATTTCTTTTTCGTAAGATAAACTTTTATCAAAGAAATTCCCCTTTTAAGTTTATAGAATGTTTATAAACGAAAGTTCAGTTTCAAATATTTTATGTAAATATTCCTGACAGGAGTTTCAACTCCTATTTCTTTACTCAGCGCAAAATTGTTTACTTCTTTTATTAATTTTGTTACTTTGCATCACTGATTGTCAAAGGGTTTATAATTCAATCCTGTTTGATAAAACCTAGTGTATTGAGATAAAAAAGAAATCGAAATCATTCAATGATGAAGGATTAAATTTTTTTCGTTTTAATTTCTAACTATCGGCAAAGCAAAATTTTTTCACTTAAATAATTTTATTGGTTCAGGTAAATAATTGGTTAAAATAACATAATTTTTTTTCTCCAAAAAAATTTCTATCCTTTTTTCTCATTCTATTTAGAAAAAAAAAAATGGCACGGAAATTTGTCTCGCAAAAAAAAAGTTATTTTTTCTGTGAGAGAATGATTAATTTCAATATATATATATTATATAAATAGTTTGTATTGTACGGGAGAAGGAAATTCAGCCACAAAAAGTCTTTGCCAAGTTTTCCGCATCAACTTTTCAAGTCCATTTGTTGACCTAAAATCCGTATAACATTATTCGTAGTTTGGAAAGGAATCTCGTATTGGCCTGATATATGTGTACTGTTAGGTATATGTATATAAAAAAAAGTCCAAGAATATGCTATTGTCATAAAAAAAAAGTAACTTGGAAAACTTCGAACCCGCTTCAAACATCGTTTAGAGAGTTTGTTATATATGCCACGAAACATGCGAAAAAACTTCTTGTCAACTCATTTTCAAACTTTTGAAATTAGCCATCACATATTATATATTATTGCAAAATTATTATATTTACAAAAATTATTATATCTTATAAACATTCTCTTGTCCCAAAATAATTCCTTACAAAAGTGTTTATAATAATTATTATTCATATATACAATAATTTTCCAAATTCTTCACGAATTATTCATAAATAATTTGCATTATTATCTCAGGAAACTTTAAAACAAAACAAAAAATCAGAGAAATTCTCATCAAGGAATTTAATAAATAATAAATTAATTATAATTAATTTAAGATCATTCATATTAAATGAATTCTCGAGAATATTATATATACATGGTAATTAGTTATTCTATGGAAAATTCAATATAAAGAAAAATGGGCAGAAAATTTGTCAAAATTCTTTCCCTTTTCGGAAAAGTTAGAGAAAATACAACAAATTTTCCATCTCCGGAAATCAAAAGAAATTGAAAAAAATTGTCTTACCTTTACTGATGATTTATCGTAAGAATTAATTTTTTTGATTCATGGACCCTTTAAAAAAAATTTTTTTTTCTTAAAGGAACCCGAATAATCTTGTATATTATTGGGGGAAAAAATATACAACTTAATAATTGTCACACCCGTGTCGAAAGCTTCTGTGTGTGTCTTTTCTTTCCCCCTTTTTCTTCTCTCGAAAGTTGATTTTAAATTCAGTTCACCTCTTTGTCAATTGGCAAGTTCTGATGAAGGAAAGTTTTACCACCAGTTTCCGAGAAGTCGGATGCTGTGTGACCATCTCCTTGCAAGATCCACTTTGTCGTTAATAAACCGTCGACTCCCACGGGACCTCGAGCATGAATTCGAGCAGTCGAGATACCAACCTGCAATAACAATTCGTGCAATCAAACTTTGAATTACCGTTTGCTATATCTTCAATTGATATTCGAAATTATCAAATTTTCCAATTTAATCACTTCAATGTTGGATAATTTTTATTTATTTTGCCTCAATATTCAGTCAATTTTCATTTTGTCAGTGAAAATATTTTCAATGATAATTAAATATTAAACAAAATTTTGATTTAAATTTTATATTTTAATTAAATAAATAACAATTATTGTAATTATTATTTAAATACTTTTAAATAATAATTACAATAATTGTTATTTATTTAATTATTTCCATTATCTGTAAAAATAACAATTGAAATATTATTTATCGTTATATCAATTTTTGTTTACTGTAAAAAATATTTTTCGCTTGATTTTATAAGAGATTATTATTTTTTTTCTGCTACAAATTTCGAATGTTATTTTCATTGAGTAAATTACAGTGTTGAATTGAATATTGCGTTTGAACGTTAAAAGCTCTCGATGAAAATGTACTCAAATTTACATTGCTATGATTTTGAATGGATTTTTTATGCAGTTATTCTTTTTTTTTTTGTTTTGTTCAAATCTATTCAATCTTAAACGCATTTTACTTAAAACAAAAATGAAAAAAAGTCCCTTCTTTATAACAATTCACTGAAGCTTTTAGAGTTATACGAGAAATATATTGTCAGACTCTTTACTTTTACGAAGGATTATTTTAAAAGCTTCTGTAAGTCAGTTACACACCAAAAGGAAAAAGAAAGAAAAACCTTTAAAAATTCATATAGCACAATAGTGAAACATTTTTATATATATATATATATTGGTACGTTAAAAGAAATCAATATTGTCCTATTTATATAGGCGTATGTATATACACATATATAGCTTAATATCGATGGTTATAAAAGCTTAAAAATTTATCCTGTCCAGTAAATTACAAAAGAAAATTAATTTTTTTTTGTATTTTTATTTATATTTTCAGAATTATATTAATGAATTTAAATAATTTAAATAAATTTAAATAATTTAAATAGATTTAAATAAATTTAAATAAATAAATATTTATTTCAATCAAATAATTTTTATTTGGAATTAAATTCTATTTGCTTCAAAATACAGAAATTGGTCTCAAATTAGAATTTATATATGATAAAAAATTAAAATTAAATGAATATTTATTAGATAATCAAATAAATTAAATCAAATAAATTTCCTTTTTTATGTTGCTTGAAAAGACTTTTCTTAAAATTTTCCTAATAGTTACAAAATTGTTCCGTATTTTCTTCCTCTCGAAAGAGGAGGAAATTATAACAATTCTGCGAAATTTAGCGAAGCGGGTTACTTTTAATTAATCGAAAATGTAAACTACTGAGATGATAATTATCATATATATATATATAATGTTTAATTGAGCTTACCTCAGCTCCAAGGCCAAATCTGTAACCATCGGCAAAACGAGTGCTGGCATTATGAAAGACACATGCACTATCGACTTCCCTTTGAAAATGATTTGCCCTTTGCATGTCTTCAGTGACAATTGTGTCAGTGTGTCCACTTCCATATTTGTGTATGTGATTTATCGCGTCATCAAGGTCCATGACAAGTTCAATGGTACACTCTAAAGATCCATATTCAATCTTCATACTTTTTGCTGCCGGTGGACCAAAAGTTAACTGTTGCCGTAACTTTGGACCTGAATTAATCTTGACCTATTTTTTTTTCATTAAAAAAAAGAAAGGGGAAACAATAATTTTCACTTTTATCAAAAAATTTTCATTCTTAAATTAAAAATGTTCTTTTCTTAAAAATTCATAATGAGTGCGAGAATCATTGCGAGAAGGAAAATTTTTCTACTGGATGATAGAATTTTCATTCAGGCGAGAATTTACATTCAGCAGAATTTTCATTCAACCGACTTTAATTTTTATTTAACAGAATTTTTCTCCAATGTAATATTCTCTGAATATTCACTCAACATTATTTTGATTAACAGAATTTCTATATTTTATTTTTTAAACAGAAATTCTAATTTTTAATTTGAAATAGAAATTCTAATTTGAAATTTTGTAAAAAGAAATTTTCATTTCAAAAAATTTAAAGTCTACCGAATCTTTATTAAAAAGATAATTGTCATTTATCAGAATTTACAATTTAAGCGAATTTTCTTTTAGGACAATTTGACTAAATTAAAATTAAATTAAATAAAAATTTTGTCAAAGAGAATTTTCACTTGATCGAATTTTTTAGGAGAATTATTTATCATCAAATTTATTGAGATAAAAATTCTCTCCACTGGAAATACGATTAAATAAATGTTACTTTGAACAGAAATTTAATTCAATGAAAATCATGTTTATGTGAATATTCAGAAAAGGGGAAATTCGATTAAAGTGAAATTTTCTTAAATGTAAAAATACAAAAAAAAATCCTTGAATGAAAATTCTGTTAAATAATTCCACTGACAAATAAATGACAAATCGGTGAAATAAAATTTAATTTACATAGAAATGTCGTTAAAATTTTGTTAAATAATTTTTGAGAAGTGTTTTTCAATTTTCTTGGCCTAGATGGACAAGACACGTAGGTCTATTTGCACATTGAAGGTAGGAAAGAATTTCTACACTCCAGGTGAATATTTTTCTAAGGAAATACATAATTTGCATCCTATGTTAGAATTTCTCGTGAGAATTTCTCGCACTCGTTTATGCAGTCTTATTTAAACAGTGTAAGGAGAAAAAAGGAAAAAAAATTGCTTTTGATAATACTTACACCCTCGCGTTGTAGAATATTGCAAACATCAGCGAAGAAACTCGTGTTCATAAGATTCTCATGTATTAAAAGTGTTTCCATTGCGTTGCACGCCGCTGGATAATCGCATTTTGAATCACGAATGATTCTCATTGCCTTGCCGAGATCAGCATCCTTATCAATGTAGACGTGACATATGCCCTCGGCATGTCCCAAGACAGGTATATGCTTCGACTGCGACTGAATTGAGCGGACAAGTTCCGAGCTTCCCCGGGGAATAATAAGATCAATGTGCTTCTCCATTGAGAGCAAATCACCAATTTCCTCCCTCGTGGATACAAGAGAAATGGCATTAGCTGCACCAACTGAGCTTAGTGCCTCTTTCACGAGATCCATTAGGCACTTGTTGCTGTTGGCTGCCTCTTTTCCACCCTTCAATAATAGGCCATTTGCACTTGACATGGCCAACGCTGCGACCTGCGGTAAACTATCGGGTCGCGATTCAAAAATCACCAGCAACACGCCAATTGGCACTGTGATTTGTTTTAATTCAAGTCCATCGGCGAGTTTTGTCCTTCTAATCACTCGGCCGACATTATTCAATGATGTCGCGGCTATTTGTCGTAGGCCATGACTGAGGGAATTTAATTTCGATGGCGTTAATGATAAACGTGACAATAGAGGTTTTGCCAAACCACTTTTTCTACCCTCGTCCAAATCTTTATTGTTCGCATCCAAAATTTCACTTTGCCTCGATTCAAGTAAATCGGCGAGTACGTTGATGCATTTTGCTCGTTCCTCTGGTTCAAGTGCTTGTAATATTCGACTTCCCGTTCGAGCTACAATTTCAAATTTGAATCAAATAAATTTTTTTTCCAGTTGAAAATAATAATAATAATAATAATAATAATAATAATAATAATAATAATAATAATAATAATAATAATAATAATAATAAATTTAATAATAATAAATAATGCCAGTAGAAAAGGTTAGACAGTTTATCGCCAGACAATGTTTGTATATTTGGAAAAATCATTTATTGTTACCTATCAACAATTTATAGTGGCACTGTTGACGATAATTACTCAGATACTTAATTGACGATAATCATAATTATCGAATATGTAATTATCATCATTCGTAATTATCATTGACCAATAATTATCATAGATTTTAATTATCATTGGCTCTAACTTGGACAATTTGAAATATGAAATATTTGTCGAGCAATTTCTACTTTCTCATTATTGGAACTGTGCGAAAAAAATGTTCAAAATCAATATAATTATAATATGAATATCATTAATTCGTTTCGCCTCAAATAAATTTTTCGATTAAACCATTTGTCGCAATCAAGAAATCATTTTAGGAATTTATTTTACCCACTTTCTTTCTCTCTCTGGCACGAAGAATTCAATTCTGTATATAGTGCGAGTCAGAAGAAGTGAGCCGCATTTGGTGCTCTTATTAAAGTGGACGAGAGATGCCAAAAGGGAAATGATGTTGATTCGAGAGAAAGGATCTTTGGTTCAATTTCGTATTTGCATTGGAATTTAGAGCGAGCTTTTCTTTAAAAGAAAATATTTTCGAGGAAATTGATATTTTATTTTTCGCCTCAAATATTCAATACAAAAGAGAGAGAGACAGAGAGAGAGAGAAATGCGAAAATAAATAGAAAAATACTGATACAAATTTTTCAATAAGATAAACGCTTATTCGTTTTTTCTTATCCTGGCAAAATACACTGGAAATTTAATAATTTATCAAACTCATCATTTTCTTTTCCCAATTGACTCGATTTCCTTAAAAAATAAAAATGTCAAAATTTTGTTTGTTATCTCCTTCCTTTTCACTACTGACATTATTCACAATAATGGTATTAATTGCTCTCGATTATTCATTTTTCACCGAGGGAAATTTCATTTTCCTATATACTCGAATAGTGACGAAGTGATTTACACAGATCCTAATGATAATTGAACAAAATTCAAATCTTGGTTACAAAGGAATTAGGACACATGGTAATTCGTGCAAATGGAAAGAGAATTTCGTTAAAGGGAAGGTTTGATGGCAAGCGATAATTGAACAAGTGTAATTGGTAACTTGTGTAAACAATTGTAATAAGAGTGTCAATTGAACAATTTTCAAACAAAAAATTAAATAAAAACACGAAATTCCAAAATCTTTTGAAAAAGTTTAAATTGAATTTTTACTTTCTCAAACAACAAAAAATGAATTGCTACTTTTTAACTTGCTCAATTATCAATTACAATCAAAATTGGAGGAAAGCATTTCTATAAAAAGTTTTTCTTTCTATTTTCAACATTTCATGTACGAAGAAGAAGAAATAGAAATTTCAACTTTTTTAGAATCATAAAAAACAATTTCTTCTTTTTAATATAACTTTGGCAATTTTTTTCTTAAATTAATATTTCTGCAAATATTCTTGATAATTACGAATAAGTTTAGGAAATGAAAAAAAAATGTTTTGAAACAACTAAGAAGGGAAAATATTTGTTGAGACAAATATAACTTTATTCCGATTTCAAATATTTTTTGTTCAAATAAAAATAATATTATAAGAGTTTATAATATTATAATTATAATATAATATTTTATTATATTTCTTTTTCCCGTGTATAATATTATACACGGGGAAAAAAAATTTACTCTTACTATTTAGAAAAGTAAAATCTAAACTGTCTGAAATTTCTGTCAATTTTTACTATTTCCAAAGTAAATTTCCGAAAAAAATTTTACTAAAATTTACTTTAGTAAATTTATAATAGTAAAAATTGACAGAAATTCCAAACAGGAATTTCGCAATAAAGCAAAATTTTGCTTTATTAGTAAAATTTTTTTCTATTTTACTTCCAAAGTAAATTTGACTAAAATTTACTCCGGAAATAGTAAAAATTGACAGAAATTCCAAACAGTTTAGATTTTGCTTTATTAGTAAAATTATTTTCTATTTTACTTCCAAAGTAAATTTTATACTAAAATTTACTCCGGAAATAGTAAAAATTGACAGAAATTCCAGAAAGTTTTGATTTTATACTTTCTAAATAGTAAAAGTTTATAATTTTTTGCAGTTAATTTAAAAAATTTGTCATCGCAAATAAAAATAAAAATTATTTACAAAAGTAAAATCTAAACTGTCTGGAATTTCTGTCAATTTTTCTTACTATTTCCAAAGTAAATTTTAGTAAAATTTTCTCTGGAAATTTATACTTTGAAAATAGTAAAAATTGACAGAAATTGCAGACGGATGGATTTTATTTTCTAAATAGTAAAAGTTTATAATTTTGTCAGTACCTATATAATTTAAAAAATTTGTCATTAAGAATAAAAAATTTGCAATTTTCGACAATAATTTTAACAGGGAAATTATAAGTGCTTGATGATAAATGAAAAATAGTCTCTCACCATTTTCGGCAACGACTTCAACGGGCGCTGAGGATGTTGTTGATTCAGTGAAGAGTGTGCCAATTTTTCTTCCCGACAATATACTTTTAATGGCCTTCTCTTGAGTGCCATTGCCAATAACAACAGAAACACCTCTGTCCAATGCCCAAAGTGCGGCGTTGACCTTTGCGTCCATTCCGCCAGTGCCAACTTTGGATTTCTGCCCAAACTTAATGGTGCCGCGCAAATCGGACGTGAACGTGTGCAGCATCCTTGCGCCATCCTGCCAAGGAGGTAAATTATAAATTCCATCCACGTCGCTCATGAGAATTAGAAGGTCCGCTTGAACTTCAGCTGCAAGCATTGCCGCCAATGAATCATTGTCTTTGATGGAAATTCCACGTCGACCACCCCCACCGCTTACCTCCTCATCTACTTGAGGTGGCGGCGACACAGCATCATTTGTATTTATAATTGGCACAATATTCAAACTTATCAATTCACTGAGAGTGCTGAATAGATTTTTTCTCGTTTCCTCATTATAAAAATCGGGCTTCGTCACTAAAACTTGAGCCAATTTCACACCATATTGAGCGAACATTGCATCATAAAGGGACATTAGACCCGATTGACCAACTGCTGCCGCTGCTCTTGGTTCTAATAAATTTCCTATTATCAATTGAAAACGAAAATTATTATCACTATTATTGCTGAGAAAAAGATAAAAAAAAAATAGATGCGTAATTATTTTTCAATGAATACATTCATTTGGTAATAAAAACAAAATTGTTTCTGACATTTCGCCAATAATTGTATATTTCGCAGAAAATAAAGTAAGTTGCCTGGAAAATGTTAATTTAAAATTTCTTCTTTCCAAGAAAAGTTGTTTATTGCAAGTTTGTTTGCTAGTGAGGACAAGTTTTCACACAGCGATAAAACTTTTGAATTGAAAATCTTGATACGAATGCGGTCGAGCCTTTGTGATTTATTCAAACTATATACACAACATTGCAAAGAAATTTAACACGCCACAGTGTTTTCAACGGAAATTGTAATTTTTTTTAAACGCTTCAATCATTTTTTTTTGTTTCTTTTATTCTAAAATTTAATTCGCGACTTAATATTTCCGCTTATTTAAAATTTTTTCGACACAATTACAATTATACAAATTCTGATAATTACAACATGGAGAATATAGAAAAAATTTTTTGCGGTAAAATTATAATTTGGAGTTGATGTAAAAATTAATTATGTATAATTGAAGAATAATCAAATTTTCATTTGGGATAAATTGTCAAGTGAATCGTTTCCACTTGATAAAATGGAAAAATGAATTTTGCTTAAATTGGTTATGACGTGCAATTATTGGCAAACACAATGGGTATTTTCTGTCATCAAAGTATAAATGGAAATTAGATAATATAATTGGGTGGCAATCAAAGTGTAGTTTCAACTCTCTAACAAATTTATACAATGCAAAGTATAAAATGCCATTCACCTATTATTATATAAATGTACGAAAATTTTCCTTAATGTGTACTCACGATAAACTGATTAACGAAAATCTAATTAGTGTTTAATTACTTTAATTTCCATCATCTGAATCTTAATTCTCAAAATAAAAAAAACAATAATGTATAAAATATTCGTCTATTTTATACATTATTTTTTTTTATTTAAGAATTAAGATTTATAAATAACGCTCATTAACTTTTCAATGAAACTAATTCTTCATCAGAATTATTAAATCATTATATTTAAATTGCGAATTATTTATAATATCCGAAATAAATTCATTGTTCGATAAATTCAATACACTTTTGTGATTTAAACATTTTATTTATTCGAACGTATTAGTGAAGGGAAAATGTGTTCAATATTTCCGAAATGCGGTTCACCACTCACATTTTAATATGATCAAATTGGAAATTATCTATTCGAATCACATCCATTTAAATTCTTCAAAATTGGCATTACATTTCAATTTCATTGTTAACATTTTTGATGCATTCGAAATATATAATGTTCGTTTAGAAATAATAAATATAATATAAATTATAATCGAGACACAATCTCATTTTATTTCATGAGAATTTTATCAGGTGTGAAATGGATTAACTTAAATTTATATTAACATCACTAGAAATAAAAATTTTTCCTTTCAATAAATGCATATTTAAAAAACAAAAAGAAATTATTATTTGTAAAAATAATATTTCAAAATATTAAAAAAAAAAATACAAACACAAAAAACATAAATGAAATAAACAGAAGATAAAAACGGGAAGTTTTATTATTTCCATATAAATAAAAAAACCAAAATATATTAAATCGTATAGAAAACTTTATGAAAATGTATTTTTTTTTTTTTTTTAATAAAAAAATTCCATTCAATTGTCCATTTGGTCATAACAATGCAAATAGTAATCTAGTTGGCAATTTTTTGAATCAGAAAAAATATAAGTTTTCAAGTCTATTCTTTTTTTTTTTTTTTTATTCTAACCTTGACGTTTGCAAATGGATAAACGGATCTCTTCTTTTTTTGATATTTTGAGAGAAAACTTTTAATACTTCCCTTTTATGTTTAACAAAAGTTAAGGACTTGTGAGATTCTTATTTCATGACAAAAGGACAAAAAATAAAGAAAAATATTTCAGATAGTAAATAGTCTCAACGAGTTCTGCATTTGAAGCTCGTGAATAGCAGAGGGGAAAAGAAGAAGAAAAAAAAACTTATTCTGTCTTAAAGAAGAAAAGATTAAGAAAAACTAGAATTTTTTTTTAATAGAAATCGAGTTCAAGATTATTTACAAGTCAATTTTTTATTTTCATTTTGGAGAAAATTAATCTAGGGGATTTTTTAATTTAGGTCTTAGCATGATTTTTTTTGGTATTGGAAACTTTATTTCGGTCTGAAATATAAGTGGAAATACCTGAAAATTTAGGTCAAATTTAAGACCCAATATTTATGTAAGGGGAGAAAACAACTTGAAAATAGAATTACTTTTTATATGAGAAATTTATGATACATAGAAAAATTTCTTTCCTTTAAATCAAATACATATTAGGAGGCTATAAAATTCCAAGTGTGTTTTTTTTGTGTGTCACTATTCCCTACGTGATCATAGTAGAATAAAGCATGATTTATTTTTAGCACTGGCTACTCTTGAAAGCTGATAAAACTGAAATTTATTGTTTTAGAGTAAAAATTATTGAATTAAAATAGTGACACATAAGGTTCAAATGTTTAAATAACATGCGACTATTTTCAAATGTTTAAAGTTTAAACTCATTATTCGAATATGTTTAAACTTTAAATGTTTAAACTTTAAAATAGCTCATTCTAAAATGTTTAAATGAGTTTACAAAATTCCGTTAAGTTTAAATTTACAATAATAAATTTATTATTTTTCATATTATTTCTACTCTTTAAATTTTAACTTGTTAAAATTTTAAAATAACTAACTTACAAAAAATTTATTTGATTCAAATAATAAATTACTTGACTATTATCAAATAAATATTTATTAATATAGAAAAGAATTTATTTGAGCCAACTAAATTTGATTCAAATACAGAAATTATCGATTCAGTTGCAGTTTTATTTGATTTAAATATTAAAATTATTTGGTTTCAGTAAAAAATCATTTGGTGCTAGAAAATATTTATTTGGTCCAAGTAAATATTTATTTGGTTTCAGTAAAAAATTATTTGGTGCTAGAAAATATTTATTTGGTCCAAGTAAATATTTATTTGGTCCAAGTAAGTGTTTATTTGGTCCAAGTAAATATTTATTTGGTGCAGGTAAATATTTATTTGGTCCAAGTAAATATTTATTTGGTGCAAGTAAATATTTATTTGGTCCAAGTAAATATTT